>CATIWC010001049.1:0-258680 GCA_948472305.1 Vicia faba
CTTGATCTCAATCAAGCGAGAAAAAACTCCAACTAGAGATTTAGCATGAACACAGTTCCAAGGAAAACTAACAATTGAAGCATTTTCTAGTAAAAAAAAATAACGTTATAATTAATCTTCCAAATAATTCAGACTATTGCATACCAAATTGAAACCAAACCTAAACGAGACTTCTTATCTTGACCAAAACCCATATAAAAACCTCATTCATGAGCAGGGAGGCTACAATGAACAAACGAGTGATCCATGAACTCCATGTGACCTAAACAAACCACACACCCCTCTTCAATCCCAACATATACAATTTGGCGACTAAAAAGATTTTGTCACGTAGGTAGTTTATCTTGTAACATTTTTAAAGAAAATACTACCACTTTGAAGGACCTCAACTCTTCCAACCCCTAGCCAAACCACATATCACCTAGTTGAATCTACTTTCCTTACCCACCCCTAAGGAAAACTTAACATATGTAAACCTAACAAAAAAACCTCCAAAAGAACCAAAGTTCCAAGCCCTGGAGTCCTACTGACCTTGCTTAACCACCTCCTATATCAAACTCAAAAAGTCCACCAAGAGTTCTTCCTCCCATACAATAAAAGACCATCTCCATCTAAAATCCCAACACCACAAATATCACTTACCCAATTTTATATTAAAACCACCAAATGTGACTTTTGGTCAGAGATGAGGAATAACCTCTTAAACAAAAAAAACACAAACAGACTCTAACCAACCTAGACTCTATGCCAAAACCTAGTTTTCAACCAATCCCTAGCCACATTAGAATAAGAAGAACAAAACCAGTCTACCTGTCGATCGCAAATACCCCAAGAACCTTCCACCTCCACTTATTCAACAAATCTAAATTCACTAACCAGAGATTATTTATCTCTAAGCACCTTTCTTCTTAAGCTTGCACACATCCTCCCACTTCACCCAAGTTATTTTATACCATCCCCCATTTTAGCCTTCCCAAAGGAACCTTCTTTGCAATCTGACTAATTTTTTCCAAATTGAAACTGACATCTTTAATAAAGAAAGGTAAGATATAGGAAATGAGTTCAATGTTGAATTTAATAAGACCACCCTTCATCCCATACTCACAAAGCTATTTCTCCAATAATCAAGTCTCTTAGACATAACATAAACCAAGAGATCTCTGATCCCTTTCTTCTTATGATTCGCACCCACCTAAATTCCTAAGTAATTAAAGAGAAGACTACCCGATTTATAGAGCAAAAAATCCTTAACTAGGTCTAAGAACTCCCTCCCAACATTCAAACTGTAAATAGAATTGTAAGAGAAGTTAACTATATTCCTAAATGTAAGATTGAATCCCTATGAATCACCTTAATGGTCAAGAGATTATGAACCAAAGAAACCCCAACAATAACTATATCATTTGCATATTAGAGATGTGATACCTCTAATCCTTCCAAACCAACCATAAAATCAAAGAACACCCTTACATTTGAAGATGTGAAAAACACAAGAAATAGAGGTTTGAATTGGGTTTTAAATAAAAAAAAATTCTATAAAAATATTATTCTCCTTTAAGTTAAAATATTTTTCCTTCACTCTTGATAATAACAATATTTAAGAACAGGAAGTAAAGAATAAGGTATATTTATACTAGTTCACTTGAAAATTATCAAACTAGTCTAGTCCACCCACCAAGGTGATTTTGCCTCACTCAATTGAGGACTTAATTCACTATAAACAAACTTATTACAATTTTCACAAGCTACCCTGCAAGTGACTAACAACCTCTAAGACACATAAGTCCCTAGACTTCTTAAGGATACAGACCTACTCGGTCCCTTAAGGAAAATCCTGCACAAGCTACTCATAAGTGACTAACAAAATCTAAGACAAATAAGTCCTATAATTCTTAAGGATACATACTTACCCCGGTCCCTTAAGGAAAAATCTAACAACCGTTTAAATACAAGTTTTGTTTACAAGAGTAAATTCTTCTACACAAGCTAAATATGTAAACTATTTTAAGAACAATGACTAAAAAATATGAAAGCTGTGAACAACGCGTTGTGCATGGATATTTCGTTGATTATCCACTTTCTCTCTTAGTCTTCAAGCCTTTATATAGCCAATAAAATAATATATCCGTTGAGGGGTACTCTTGGGATTTCCAGAAACATTTGGCAGCTTGAACAATAACGTGGGGAACAAGATCGTGCAATACGTTCGTCCTTTCATGGTAGTGGAATGAAACGTTGATTGTACCATGTCCTATTTGTACCATGTTAATGTTATCTTCTTTCCTTATGCACTTCAGAGGCTTCTGCGCGCATGAGTTTAGAAGCAAGAACATAACATAATGTCATCATAACTTCAAGTCTTTAGAGTCTTCATAACTGCGCCTTCAGAATCTTCAGCACTTGGTTGTGAGAACCTTTTCTTGGAACCTTGGGTCTTTAGAACTTCAAGTCTTTAGAATCTTTAGAACTTTTGTCTTTAGAGTCTCCAGCACTTGGTCTTTATAATCCTTATCTTTAGAACCATGGGTCTTTAGAAACTTGAGTCTTTAGCATTTGGACTTGAGTAGAAACTTTTGTCTTCAAATCTTATGACTGTTTCTTTAGAACCCGTTGTCTTCAGAAACATGAGTCTTCAACATCTGAACTTAATTAGCAACTTCCGTCTTCAAATATTTTGACTGGTTTCTTTAGAAAAACATCAGAGCTTACACTTCAGAGCCTTCTAGAGTGTCTTGCTACTATTCAACAGAACTAGTGTAGCGCAGAAGCGGAACTAATTCTATTCTAATGTCTTGGCCACACCATCCATCAAAAGCAGAACCTGTTTGTTAAGTACTCAATAATAACAAACATTAGAGTATCAAAATTGTCCATACAAACATACTCATTTGTTATCATCAAAATCCAGAGATAATATTACATAACCAAATCTTGTTCTTACGATCTCCCCCTTTTTGATGATGACAAAAATATGTATTTTGATGACACAATTTTGTTTATATAATCATAAGAAGTTAAAATAGAAAGGTAGGGAATACTTATCCTTTTTATGATACTCCCCTTGAGTCAATGACTTGATGAAGATCGAATATCCTGACTCTGAACCATTTGAGTAAAACTACCTCTGGTTCCAATAGATCTGATATCGAGATCTTGAGAGTCTTGACTCTTGATGCCAATGGAAAAATTGAGATCTTGATGCCAATAGAATAATCGAGATCTTAATTTCTTAGAACTTCTTCTTATTCAATCTTGACTTTAGATGCCAATGAGAATGAAATCAAATTGAAATCTTTGAAACTTTAAAGTCACTAAGACAACTTCCATATTCTCAAATCATATCTTCAGATTTAGACATAAGTCTTGCATAGTATTTTCTGATCTTCTTTAATCAGAGTTCTCATTTCCTGAAAAAGAAAAAAAAACAATTATAACAAAAACAGAAGTTTAACTGGGCTAGAATGTAAGCAGCTCTTTTCAGAGAACATCTACTAGAACTTGATTATTTAAATCAAAATTAAGTCCATTTAATTACTCCCTCTTTTTGTCATAATCAAAAAGGTAATTATGTGTGAAAAATATAAAAACCAGAAGAAATAATAAGAAAAGATAAGAAGTTTCATTGATATTTGAAGGAGATTACAACATAAGGAGAAACAACATAGTGAACATAGACAGGGAATGTTATCTGTGATACGGTGGCAGAACTGACTGTTTTTGTTACTACTGGTTTGTGTTTTTTGTTTGCAAATATACGGTAAGCAAGAGTCGCCACCATCTTTTATTTCATCCAACAAAAGAAAAGGAAAAAGAACAGAAAAACCTTTTTTCGAGATGTTTCTGAGTACGGGGGGTAGATTATAGAAAGGGAAGGTATTAGCATCCTTTCTATCCATGGTTTTCCATGGGCTCTTAGGCACTTGCTCATTCTTAAATTGCTTTTGTGTGTTTATGTGTTTGAAAAAGTTTTGAAATTGCTTTAGTGCGGCGTTTCACTTTATGGTAACCTTTGTATCAGTCCTCAAGGGTGTGATAAAGTGTTATTGAAAAATTTAGTTTGAAAAGTTTGTTTGAAAGTGTAAGTGTAAAAATTTGTTGTTTTGAGCAAGTACTTAAGAGTTTCTACCTACTCGAAAAAAGTCTGTTCGTTTTTCTTATTTCCTTTAGATAGCGTTATTCCTACTATTAAGGAGTAGGTAGCTCCATCGTTTGAGTTTAAGGTGACAATCGAAAGGGACAAGTACGATCACTAAAGAAATGATTGGGAAACGTTAGTAGTTACCCTAGAGTCTTAAAGATCTTTCCGAGGCAACATTCAAATGGGTAATCTTTGATCTTTTGGGACTAGAGGGCAACCACTAAGACTTCCTGTCCTTCCTGACCATTTTTCAAAGGCAACCAAAGTGCGGCAAATCCTAGGAGTGAGCATGTGCAAGTGTTTGTTTTTAGTTATTTATCTTTGCACAGTTAGGATTTTCTACCGTTTTAACATTGATTTATCTTTCGCATACAATCCTATTATCAATCATCTAACAGTTTAAAATGACAGAAAGTAAAAGTGCGAGAAATTTAAAACTAGATATTACAAGGCTTTGGGGAGGGGGATTACATAATCAAAAAACTTGGGGAAAACAGTAAATGAAAACGGTAAAATAAACCTAATAAAACTAGTTACAACTTTGTATTCGCAAACGTCGCGGTTAGCAAGAGTCGCCACCGACTTTTCTTTTATCCAAAAAGGAAAGGCGAAAAAGCACAGGAAACACCTTTAGAGACATTTTGAGTTCGGGGGGTAGATTATGAAAAGGGAAGGTGCTAGCACCCTTTTCATCCATGGTTTTCCATGGGCTCTTAGTTACTTGCTATATCACTTGCTTTTGTTTGAATGTGTGCTTGTGGTGTGTGTTTTGAAAGTATTTTGAAAATGGAACTTCGTAATGGTTCTCGTTTCTATAAGAACGCCTACAAAGTGTTTGTTTCGAAAATAGTTCAAAGGTGTGTTTGTAAGATGTGTTTTTTTGAAAGTATTTTGAAAATTGTTTTCTTTGTAATGGCTCTCGTTTCTATAAGAACGCGTACAAAGTGTTGTTTTCAAAAGTGTTTCAAAATGGGAGTGTTGGTGTATAAAAAGTTTTTGTTGTGAGCAAGCGAGTAACTGAGAGCGAACCTACATACTCAAAAGGTCTTAGATGTGTTTTTCCTCCTCCTTTAGATGTTGCTATCTTACCATTGTTTTGGTAAGAAGCCCATCGTTGGATGTGAAGGGACAGGTATGGGACGTTTGTATAGTCATAGAAGGCAACATATGGGACGTTTTAGAAATGTCGTTTTAGGGACTAGATCGTTTACCGAAGGCAACATCGAGGTCATCGAGGGATTACGATCTTTTATCGAGGGTCTTTTGCTAAAACGCCCATGCTCGAGGGACATGACTATTTTCCGATAGGCAACAAGTGGAATTACCCTAAGGGTGCATGTGTGCAAAGTGTGTTTGATTGCATGCATTTTGTCTTAATTAGGGGTTGTCTACTTGTTGGTTTATCTTGCCATACACGCCTAATTACTAACATTTGTATAAAGCAATAAAAATGCAGAAAATAAATATCCTACACTATTACAACCATATCGAAAGACAAGAAAATGTAGAGGCAAAAACAAAATAAAAGAAAGGAAAATGAGCACTTCGACCCAGGCAGTAGCACCCTTCGACTCAAATCTTCATGGCCCCTTTCGAATCTGCCTTTTTTTGTTTCCTTCGACTGTAGGAGTGTTAGCCAGTAACCTTAGACTCACCCTTCTTGCTATTTATTTTGACAGGCTTTAGGAGTCAGCATGTTGTGCCTTTCGATTGGGCCTGGAACTAATGCAAGGTGCAATCTGCCTTTCTTCCTCCTTTGACTGGAGACTGAAAGCAGTGAGGGAGTGTCTTTTGTCTGGGCCTGCAGGTCAGTGTATTCGAAGCAAGTGTGTGTGTGCTGAACATGTCTGTATCGAAGCATGTGTATGCATCGAAGCAAGTATATCGAAGCATGCATATTTTGTATTCCAACATTTTTAGGGGACTGTACATATTAGTTCTTAAAGGAAAACACAATAACATCGAAGGCCATGATTATTACATGTTGGTTTAGTAGATGAATCAATAAAGATGTTTGAAATGAAAGAGTTAAATTCAGAAAGACTTACCTCAAAGCTGGTGTGTGGGATTCGAACTTGAACTGCTACCTGGATGTTTCTGGAATTCGAAGAGTAGTCACAGGAGGTTTGCCTTTGGTTCGAAGAGTTGTTACAGAAGGTTATCTTTGAGTTTGAACAAACTTCTCTATGTGGGGTGTTCTTCAGAATCGAAAGAGGTGAGTGTTTGGGATTCTAATTTTTTGATTTCTCAAGTGTTAATGAACTTGAGAGTTTTGTTGTGTTTGATAAAATTTGGGGGATTCGTTCCTCTGGTCCAAAGATCCTCCCTCAGCTTTACAAAAATTCCTCTATTTATAGAGAAAAAGAATGGACATGTTTTCAATAGCCAGCCTTACAAAATAATAAAATAATAGGTAACAAGAAAGTACATGTGGGGGGGCCTCTTGCCAGTTGGGGTGCAGAAGATCTGACTTATGCTTTTTGTCATTGCTTGTGCTCAAACCAAATTCAGGTTGAAAGCTGCTTTTGTGATAAAAGTACTCTCTATGAAAAGAAAGAGTATGTAGCCTTTAACCAAGAATAGTAGTATCTAAAAGACAAAGTTTAAAACCCTTGTACAAGCTTCTGATTATGTAAATATTTAGAAGCAACATAGCCTGGAAAATGAGATTCGGTCTTGAGTCGAATGCAAGAATGAGATTGAAGAGCACTTGTTCGAAGGAAGCCTTTTCCTCAGTCGAAGCTTGTGGTCGAAACAAGCTTACTCGAAGGAAGCTAATGCCCAGTCGAAGCTTGGATCAAAGCAAACATATTGCCCAATCGAAAGCTCGTGTTCGAAGGAAGCATGTTTCCCAATTGAAGCATGTGGATCGAAACAAACATAAGGAGATTCATTTCCTTTTAGAATGAGGGAAGTTCCTGGCTTCTGAATCGAAGGGTGTTCTTTCAAGGGAAGCAAGAACTTAGTTAAATCTTTAATGAAGATATCTCTTGGCTCAAACGAAACTTGTGAGAGGCAAAGTCTGCAAGAGGCCCTTGGTGCAAGTGGATTCGAAGGAGGTTTCAAATCCAAACGAAGGATGTACTTAAACTTGCATTCCAAGGAGGCTTTAAGTTCAAAATGAAGGACATGCCCAAGTTGCATTCGAAGGAGGCCAAGAGTCAATCAAAGGATGTAATCCAAGTTGCATTCGAAGGATGCCAAAAGTCAATCGAAGGATGTAATCCAAGTTGCATTCGAAGGAGACCAAGAGTCAATCGAAGGATGTAATCCAAGTTGCATTTGAAGGAGGCCAAGAGTCAATCGAAGGATGTTGAATCGAAGGAGACCCGTTTTCCTCCAAATTTGTCAAAATGTTATTTTTATCTATTTTCTCCATTTTTGACAATTTCCTTTTAATTTTGGTATTGGAAAATCCCAATGCACTTGTTCAAGCTTGAACCTTGAAATACTTGTAAGAAAAGCCTTGAGAATTGAGAGGGCAAATTTTGGGGTATAACAGTTGCCCCTGTTCAATCTTCTTAACCCTGAAGAGTTAGATTGGCGAGTTTTTCCATTTATGACCCGAAGGTGGAAGATGATTGGACACTAGAGTGCCCAGAAATTTTCACTTGGTGATATGATGGTAGAGGGAATGGTCTTAAAGATGCCATTTGGAGAGGTGACGGAAAGTTGTTGGAGATGGGCTTAAAGATGCCATCCAGAAATGAATTCTACTCCAAATAGATGATGAAGGAATCTTAGATAACTTCTATCTCAAAAGGATGATGAAGGAATCTTGGACAATTACTACCTCAGTAGGATGATGAAGGAATCTTAGACGATTACTACCTCAGCAGGATGATGAAGGAATCTTGGACGATTACTACCTCGGTTGGATGAAGGGATCTTAGTCGATTACTACCTCAGCAGGATGACGAAGGAATCTTGGACGATTACTACCTCAGCAGGATGATGAAGGAATCCTGGGCGATTACTACCTCAGCAGGATGATGAAGGAATCTTGGATGATTACTACCTCAGCAGGATGATGAAGGAATCTTGGACGACTGCAACCTCAAACAAATGATGAAGGAATCTTGAGACGATTACTACCTCAGCAGATGATGATGATGAAGGAATCTTGGACGATTACTACCTCAAACAGATGATGAAGGAATATTGGATGACTGCATTCTCAAACAGATGATGAAGGAATCTTGGATGACTGCTACCTTAAACAGATGATGAAGGAACCTTGAGACGATTACTACCTCAACAGATGATGATGAAGGAATCTTGGACGATTACTACTCCAAAAGGTAATGAAGGAATCTGGATGATTACTACTCCAAAAGGTAATGAAGGAATCTGGATGATTACTACTCCAAAAGGTAATGAAGGAATTTGGATGATTACTACTCCAAAAGGTAATGAAGGAATCTGGATGATTACTACTCCAAAAGGTAATGAAGGAATCTGGATGATTACTACTCCAAAAGGTAATGAAGGAATCTGGGTGATTACTACTCCAAAAGGTAATGAAGGAATATGGATGATTACTACTCCAAAAGGATGATAACCTTTATCTGTCAATCGATATTTCCTGAAAAGGTAAAGAGTTAGTTGTATGCAATGTCATGATGTATGAAATGCATGATGTCATGATGTTCTCAAAATAAATGAGATTGTGTTGTATGCATTTTTCATGTATGTAAATAGGATGTATGAAATGTGAAATGTTTATGAATGTATTTTTGTCTGGGAAAATAAATCCTTGACAGATGTCGGGGAACCGTTAAATCCTGGACTGTTGTTGAAGAGTTGGTGTGTCTTCAAACTTTGCTTAGAATGTTTCCATTGGGGATTCCTGTTTTGTTGTTTGAGGAGAAATCCACTGGGGGATATTGATAACTCTGTGGGGAGCATTTTTATTCCTGCTTGGGAAAAGAGTTTAGGAGTCTTAGTCGTCCGTTGCTCTACTGGGGAGTCGAAGTTGAACTGATATCTGGTCGGGTCCAGGTTTCGCAGTAACTTGTTGGGGATTGTAGAGTAGTCTACTGGGGAAGAGGAGTTGTGGTCCTTTGATTTGTAGTAGTCGGAAAGGCTACCTCAAGTTGGAGAATCCTATCGTTTGTTGGAGAAATAAACCATGTTGTCGGTCTGCTTGAGAGGTGACGACTTTGTTAGGGGAAAGTCTTTGAGGATTCTTGAGTTTGTCTCAGCTTGGAAAAGGTGTTCAGAGATTAAACTCTGGCTGGGGAGTCATCCTATGAGAAGGACTTTGGAGAGATTCATCATTGTCCCTAGTAGCAAATGTTCGTGGCATTGCCAAAAATGTTTGATTGTACGTAACTCTTTGCTGAGATTTGATGTTTAATTCCCCAAGTGACGGAGATGGAGGCATGCCCTTGGTTACTTTTCACTTCTTGAGAGGTTTCCTGGAATCTTGACTGGACTTCCCCATGTGTGTTGGATAGTGACATGTCATGTCCCCTTGTTGATAGGAGATTTGTCAATGGAAGTGTCGTCCTTCTTTGAAGTGATTTTTTTCACTGAGAGAGCTTTCGTTCATCGGATGTTCGTTGTGTGAATTTCTCTGCTGTCAAACAAATAGCCACATGTAAACAGTGATATTCAAGTAATGCAAAGTTTATGTCTTTCTTGAAGTTTTGAAAAATGCATTTTTAGCAGGTAAAGAAGTTTGTAATTCAACTCTGGATTTAGAGTAAAGCCTTACAGGAGTCAGGATACCTTTTGTAACAGTATGCCTTCGAACTAACCCATGCTTCAATTAGGACTTTTGAAGGATTATAACGTGGCTTGGTTCACGGTTTTAAGAAACAAAGGATAAAGGCTCAAAGTGTGTTTGTACCCACCCGTTCTTCGTGATGATCTTCAATCCTAAGCTCAGTTAGTTGTGCGTTTTGAACTCCAATTGAGTCTGGAATGACATTTTAGTGATGGTTCAGACAAGTTAAGTTTGTTGGAAGGCAGTCACTTTTGCAACATTTTTTTTTGTTGTTGAGGATTTGTAGTAACCTCTTTTGATTGATTTGTGACCCCTAATTTTTGCCTGACTGTTCTTGTTTTGAGATTACAGTCAGCGGGATGCCCCAGTTTTCTTAAGTCTCCTTTGTAGGTTTTGACTTAGTGGGCCTTTTTTTTAGAGATAACGACTGCCTGTGTGATAGGGAACCATCACCATCTTTTGATTCCAGAGGAATGTTTTTGATGTCATTCGTTGTATGAGAGTTTGCGGCTAAACACACGTTTGAATTAACTGAGAGACTACCCTGCCCCAGGTTTTGATTAAAGGTTTCAATTTGTATTAAAACAGAAAACTTCCACTTCTTTGGCTCGAAGGGGTTGACTAGGGATTATCTTCCTTATAACTCCAGTGTTTAGGATTTGAAAGAATGTTTGTACATCGTCAGCAAGGTCTGTCCAAAAGCATATTGTATGAGATTATGACATTGTTTTCGTCATCCTCCCTCTAAAGGCTTGTAACTTTTAGCAAGAGTTGAATGTCATAAAGAGAGTAAAAAACATAGTTTAAATGTAATGAAAATGAGTGGATCAGATCAAGATAAACATATGCAATGCATTAATGAAAACAAAGTTTGACATTAATAGATAATTGTTTGAATAACAAAAGAGATTACATATTGAAAATTCAAATGAAACAAAGGCCTCTTTGTCTGAACTTGTCACTTTAGGTGGTGAGCCTTTGAGGGACGGCAGAAGAATTCGGTCTGGCCATCTTGCGTGAATTCCAGCATTCCTTTGTCGATCAGGTTTTGAATTTTGTATTTCAGCGCCCAACAATTGTTTGTATCATGCCCATGGCTATCAGAATGATAGGCACACCTGGCATCAGGATTGTAGCCAGGAGAAAAAGTTTTGGTATTTGGATGAGGTCTTATTGGTGTAATCAGATTCATCCTCAGCATGTGTTGCAAAGCTTGAGACAGTGGCATGTTGATGTTGGTAAACTGTCTTTTGGGCTCGTTTTGCCTTTGTTGATTTTCCGGTTGATGTTGACGAGGCTGTTGTTGGGCCCGTGACGTGGCGACAATTTGGAATGGTCTGTTTTCTCTTGAACCAACATATTGTCTTATGGGCGGCTGAGTAGTGACTTGATCCCCCCTCCTATGTGTTTTCCTCATTTGATTACATTCATCCCGATGAAGCTTGTTAATGAGGACCATCGGCTCTTCTTGTCCTTGTGCCAGATTTTGGATAAGAGCCATCTGGTCCACCAGTTGTCCCATCATTTGGACCTTCATTATGGCTATCTCGGTTTGTAGCCGCTCCAACTGGTCATTTCTGTCGTCCCCAGGATTTCCCATGATCATGCCCCTGGTGAGGAGCGCCTTGACCTCTTCTTGCCCCTTGGATAGGTTCAAGAACATCTCTTGAAGTTGAGCGTTTTGAGCCTGGATGTCCTTGATAGTCTGCTCTAGAGCCATCTCTACTGAAATAAATAGTAGGAGGATAAGGAGACTTGTATGGGAGAAACTTGTCATTATATGATGCATGATATGTGGATGCAATGTTTTCAAGGATCTCGCAGGGTAAACACAAGAAAAAGTTAGAAGTTGAACTTTGATCAACATCTTTGATTGGAGAAATTTGTATCGGTGGATGTCCTTCCACGAGAATCAATCTCACCATGTCAAGTGGGTCATAGCCCTTGACTCAAGTTTATTTTACTTAATCTTTGACGGCGTTTGGTCAGAGGAAAATAAATCCTCTTGCCCCTCGATAGACATCTAGTTCATTGTGAACCTGCATCAAAGACCCTCGAGATCCTTGAAATGGTTATTGAAAATGCTATGGTATGATGTTATGATGTTATGCACAAGAATGCAAAGTAAGCAAGTGTATATACAAATAATTATATTCACACGAAGCAGACAAGTCCCTAGGTTTAGGCTTGCATGGAGTTTGTAGGTAAGTACCCTCTTGAAGTTTAGTTGGCTCAACCTGTCGTAGTTAATAGTAACCGGGTTCTAAGGAGCTCAATATCACCAGATTGTTTCCTTGGTCACTGTTTCAGCTCAAACCTCTTTAATGGCGACCGAAATATCCTATGAAACCAAACCTCAATGAGTGTAGTATCGAGTATCTACCAACTTCGGACTACACCAAAGCCGGTCATCTCACTACATCCTAAAGGCCAAGTTGGTCAAGTAAAGGGTTCTAGAAGTTCATTAGTGCTTCATGACATCACTCAGTGGCCCCGTATTCTCTTTGATTGACTCAAAGGCTACTGGTACCCACAAATATGTCACACTAACATAGCTATTTCTTAGACCATGTCGGTATACCCCGCACAGTTTCCACAACGTATTGCTATTTACCTATAATGTTTCCCAAATCCGGGTGGAGGATTTAAACCCAAACAAAGAACCATAATTGTAAAGCAAACAAGTCAAACAAGGTAAGCAAATAAATGTGATTTAAACCCTAAGGTAACCCCACTTTTTAAAAAATTCCCCAGCAGAGTCGACAGTTCTGTGATACGGTGGGAGAACTGACTTGAGGTTTTGCGTTTGTATTCGCAAATGTCGCGGTTAGCAAGAGTCGCCACCGACTTTTCTTTTATCCAAAAAGGAAAGGCGAAAAAGAACAGGAAAGACCTTTAGAGACGTTTTTGAGTTCGGGGGGTAGATTATGAAAAGGGAAGGTGCTAGCACCCTTTTCATCCATGGTTTTCCATGGGCTCTTAGTTACTTGCTATATCACTTGCTTTTGTTTGAATGTGTGCTTGTGGTGTGTGTTTTGAAAGTATTTTTGAAAATGGAACTTCGTAATGGTTCTCGTTTCTATAAGAACGCCTACAAAGTGTTTGTTTCGAAAATAGTTCAAAGGTGTGTTTGTGAGATGTGTTTTTTTGAAAGTATTTAGAAAAGGGTTTTCTTTGTAATGGCTCTCGTTTCTATAAGAACGCGTACAAAGTGTTGTTTTCAAAAGTGTTTCAAAATGAGAGTGTTGGTGTATAAAATGTTTTTATTGTGAGCAAGCGAGTAACTGAGAGCGAACCTACCTACTCAAAAGGTCTTAGATGTGCTTTTCCTGCTCCTTTAGATGTTGCTATCTTACCATTGTTTTGGTAAGAAGCCCCATCGCTGGATGTGAAGGGACGGGTATGGGACGTTTGTATAGTCATAGAAGGCAATATATGGGACGTTTTAGCAATGTCGTTTTAGGGACTAGATCGTTTACCGAAGGTAA
Source organism: Vicia faba (assembly GCA_948472305.1). Taxonomy (NCBI): domain Eukaryota; kingdom Viridiplantae; phylum Streptophyta; class Magnoliopsida; order Fabales; family Fabaceae; genus Vicia; species Vicia faba. The sequence goes on from CATIWC010001049.1 coordinate 13,358, forward strand.
CATCGAGGGTCATCGAGGGATTATGATCTTTTATCGAGGGTCTTTTGCTAAAACGCCCATGTTCGAGGGACATGACTATTTTTTGATAGGAAACAAGTGGAATTACCCTAAGGGTGCATGTGTGCAAAGTGTGTTTGATTGCATGCATTTTGTCTTGATTAGGGGTTGTCTACTTATTGGTTTATCTTTCCATACACACCTAATTACTAACATTTGTATAAAGCAATAAAAATGCAGGAAATAAATATCCTACACTATTACAACCATATCGAAAGACAAGAAAATGTAAAGGAAAAAACAAAATAAAAGAAAGGAAAATGAGCTCTTCGACCCAGGCAGTAGCACCCTTCGACTCAAATCTTCATGGCCCCTTTCGAATCTGCCTTTTTTTGCTTCCTTCGACTGCAGGAGTGTTAGCCGGTAACCTTCGACTTACCCTTCTTGCTATTTCTTTTGACAGGCTTTAGGAGTCAGCATGTTGTGCCTTTCGATTGGGCCTGGAACTAATGCAAGGTGCAATTTGCCTTTCTTCCTCCTTCAACTGGACACTGAAAGCAGTGAGGGTGTGTATTTTGTCTAGGCCTGCAGGTCAGTGTATTCGAAGCAAGTGTGTGTGTGTTTAACATGTCTGTATCGAAGCATGTGTATGCATCGAAGCAAGTATATCGAAGCATGCATATTTTGTATTCCAACATTTTTAGGGGACTGTATAGATTAGTTCTTAAAGGAAAACTCAAAAGATTAACATTGAAGGCCATGATTATTACATGTTGGATTAGTAGATGAATCAATAAAGATGTTTGAAATGAAAGAGTTAAAGTCAGAAAGACTTACCTCAAAGCTGGTGTGTGGGATTCGAACTTGAACTGCTACCTGGATGTTTCTGGAATTCGAAGATTAGTCACAGGAGGTTTGCCTTTGGTTCAAAGAGTTGTCACAGAAGGTTGTCTTTGAGTTTGAACAAACTTCTCTGTATGGGGTGTTCTTCAGAATCGAAAGAGGTGAGTGTTTGGGATTCTGTTTTTTTTTATTTCTCAAGTTTTGATGAACTTGAGAGTATTAATGTGTTTGAGAAAATTTGGGGGATTCGTTCCTCTGGTCCAAAGATCCTCCCTCAGCTTTGCAAAAATTCCTCTATTTATAGAGAAAAAGAATGGACATGTTTTCAATAGCCAGCCTTGCAAAATAATAAAATAATAGGTAACGTGAAAGTACATGTGGGGGGCCTCTTGGAAGTTGAGGTGCAGAAGATGTGACTTATGCTTTTTAGCGTTGCTTGTGCTCAGACCAAATTCAGGTTGAAAGTTGCTTTTGTGATAAAAGTACTCTCTATGAAAAGAAAGAGTATGTAACCTTTAACCAAGAATAGTATTATCTAAAAGACAAAGTTTAAAACCCTTGTACAAGCTTTTGATTATGTAAAGATTTGGAATCAACATAGCCTGGCAAATGAGATTTGGTCTTGATTCGAATGCAAGAATGAGATCGAAGAGCACTTGTTCGAAGGAAGCCTTTGCCTCAGTCGAAGGTTGTGGTCTAAACAAGCTTACTCGAAGGAAGCTAATGCCCAGTTGAAGCTTGGATCAAAGCAAAAATATTGCCCAATCGAAAGCTCGTGTTCAAAGGAAGCATGTTGCCCAATCGAAGCATGTGGATCGACACAAACATAAGGAGAGTCATTTCCTTTTAGCATGAGGGAAGTTCCTGGCTTCTGAATCGAAGGGTGTTCTTTCAAGGGAAGCAAGAACTTAGTTAAATCTTATATGAAGATATCTCTTGGCTCAAACGAAACTTGTGAGAGGCAAAGTCTGCAAGAGGCCCTTGGTGCAAGTGGATTCGAAGGAGGTTTCAAATCCAAATGAAGGATGTACTTAAACTTGCATTCGAAGGAGGCTTTAAGTTCAAAATGAAGGACATGCCCGAGTTGCATTCGAAGGAGGCCAAGAGTTAATCGAAGGATGTAATCCAAGTTGCATTCGAAGGAGGCCAAGAGTCAATCGAAGGATGTAATCCAAGTTGCATTCGAAGGAGGCCAAGAGTCAATCGAAGGATGTAATCCAAGTTGCATTCGAAGGAGGCCAAAAGTCAATCAAAGGATGCTGAATCGAAGGAGACCTGTTTTCCTCCAATTGTCAAAATGTTATTTTTATCTATTTTCTCCATTTTTGACAGTTTCCTTTTAATTTTGGTATTGGAAAATCCCAATGCACTTGTTCAAGCTTGAACCTTGAAATCCTTGTAAGAAAAGCCTTGAGAATTAAGAGGGCAAATTTTGGGGTACAACACATGATTCCCTGGCTATTTGACAGCATATAAGATCTCCATTCAATGCAAAAATCAATCCTAAAACAAATTATATGATTTATTTGGATTTATTTGATTTTATTTGATTTTTAATTGAATAAAAATCCAAATAAATTAAATAAATAAGTGAATAAGGCATGGAGTGTCCCATAGGTCGTGGACCATGCTAGGACTGAGATTCAATCTTGAAAAGATGGCCCATGTGGAAAAAATGCAATTTTGGGCATTGTTGACTTTGTGCAAATTTCTAAAAATGACCAACTTTGACAATGCATATCTCTCTCAACTTTGACCCTAAGAGGGTGTTCTTTGACTTTTTAGAAATCTTAAGATTTCCCCTAAGCAACCTATTTTGTTTCACCTCAATTGGACCTTCCATGTTCATGTAAGAAGCTTTGACCCAAAAGGTATTTTTGTTGACTTTTGAAAATGACCTATAATGTCTGATTTTATATCTTTTCATGAGTGAATTTCTTGAACTTGAGGGCTGAAGATGAGTTGTAGGGAATTGGATTATGTTCAAAATGATCCTTGGATGAGAAATTTCTAATAAAGTATGAGAAAGTTATGCCTGGTCACAGTTTGGTTGACTTTTCCTATAGAAACCCTAATTTAGCAACTTTTGAGTTTTGATGAATTATGAGTATTCCTTGAGGAATAATGATCAACCTTTGATCAAGTGATGGATATTACTCCAAAATGTTGATGTTGACCAAAATCTTGAAGTTTGACTGTATGTGGGTCACATTTGTCTTTTGACCTAATACAGCTGGTTTTCAGGCATTTGAGCAGTTGACTGAGCAAATTTCTTGTGCAAGGCATGAAACTTGGCATAGATGATCTTGAGGATATATTAGGGAAATGGAAACCATTTGGGACCCTTGGAACTCAAACATCTTGATGATGAGTGAAACCCTAGTTTGAGGCTCATTGTCTTAGGAGGAGGATTTATCTGGTCAATCCTTAGTCAACTTGAGCAATTGAGGACCTCTAGGAGTATATTTTGTGTGAAAATGTGAAAATGACCTATAATGTTTTGAGCAATCTTCTTAAACCTGAGGATGTAGATTGGCTGGTCTGTCTTTCGTGATCTGAAGGTGGAAGATGATTGAACACTAGAGTGCCCAGAATTTTTCACTCGTCTGAAATGATGCTTGATTTATATAGGTAGTATCGGGAATGGGCTTACAAATGCCATTTAGAAGATGATGGAGAATCGTTGGAGATGGGCTTAAAGATGCCATCCAAAAAACGATATCGGTTGGATAAGAGATTCCTTTTCGAGAGTTCATGTACATGCCGTTTGGAGAGGACTTCGCCGAGGAATGTTGATTTATGTCCTGGGAAATAGAGTCTAGGAGCTTCGGTTGTCCATTACTCTACTGGGGAATTAACTCTTGATTTAGGAGGTGAAAGTGAACAACTTATATGGTCAGGGTCCAGGCTACACAGTGACTTACTAGGGAAATGTGAAATCGATCGTATATGGTCCGGTCCAGGTTTTACAGTGTTGTAAACTGTTGTCCAGAGATAAAAGAGAAGGAACCTGGATAGTAGGGTTACTTCGAGATGAAATCCTGGATAGTATGGCTACGAGAAGGAACCTGGGTAGTATGGTTACTTTGAAATGAAAGCCTGGATAGTAGGGCTGCAAGAAGGAACCTGGATAGTAGGGTTACTTCGAAATGAAAGCCTGGGTAGTAGGGTTACGAGAAGGAACCTGGATAGTAGGGTTACTTCGAAATGAAAGCCTGGGTAGTAGGGCTATGAGAAGGAACCTGGATAGTAGGGTTACTTCGAAATGAAAGCCTGGGTAGTAGGGTTATGAGAAGGAACCTGGATAGTAGGGTTACTTCGAAATGAAAGCCTGGGTAGTAGGGCTATGAGAAGGAACCTGGATAGTAGGGTTACTTCGAAACGAAAGCCTGAGTAGTAGGGATATGAGAAGGAACCTGAATAGTAGGGTTACTTCAAAATGAAAGCCTGGGTAGTAGGGCTATGAGAAGGAACCTGGATAGTAGGGTTACTTCGAAATGAAAGCCTGGGTAGTAGGGCTGCAAGAAGGAACCTGGATAGTAGGGTTACTTCAAAATGAAAGCCTGGGTAGTAGGGCTATGAGAAGGAACCTGGATAGTAGGGTTACTTTATCTGATCACGTAGATTAATTGACTCGTTTGGTTTCGGGAACTCATTTTCCATTAGTTGTCTGCAGATATGACATGTATAGTTTCATGGATTTAATCTTGAACTGTTGGAATTATTGATGATAACCATCTTTCCTGAAAAGGTACAGGATTAATTATATGTGATGCATGGAATGCATTGTGCGATGATGTTCTCAAAATAAATGAGATTATGTTGTATGAAATATGTATGCGCACATCATGATGTATGAACATGAAATTCTATTGTGACATATTCAAGTCTAGGAAAATAAATCCCTGACTGCTACTGGAGAGTGCTGGAAAATGAATTCCTGACTATTGTAGAAAAGTGGTTCTTCTACTTTTGCAGGGGATGGTGAACGGAGATGACTATGCCTTGGATTTACTGCTTTCTGTTTTTGAATATTCTGCCGAGGAGACTCTGCTTGAGAATAACTCTGCGGGGGCATAACTCTATTTGAGAGAGGAGATGCTTTGCTAGAAGATTTCGCCGATTCGGAGAAATAAACTTCGCTGGGGGGTGAACTTTCGTAGCTGGAGGAATAAACTCTTTTGGGGATTAAGATTCTGTATTTTTAATAAATAAACTCTGCTCGGGAGAAAACTTTATGAACCGCTGGGGAATATAGACGCCGGCTCTCTAAAGGAACATTGTTGGGAAAGTAACTCCTGTTTGGGGAAGCTGATGTCAAAGCTTTAGTTGCCTCTATTCTGTGGGGAGTGTATACGTCACGGGGTCGCATGTAATAGTGATTTCATTTCAAAGTTGTACTCGCCCATGTACCATGCTGAATAGAGTAACTGTCGGGATTGAAATGGTTTTTTAGACTTTGCCCCATTTTCTTGAGTTATAAGCAACTGTATTTTCGTTTCCTATGCGAATATTTCTGAATAACAATTATATTCAAATGCATATGTCAAGAATAAACCATTGATCTTTTTTGCAAAACAAATGGTTTTGTAAAAATGACTTTGTATTAATTTTTGAAGTTGGCCTATAACAGGCGTTTTTGTACAAGGAAGCTGACGCTCTAGTAAGAGAACGCCGCCGTGAAAATGAAAGCTATACAATATTGTGTACAAAGAGAAGAAAATAGCTATGTGTAATAATCCCACTGAGTTTCAATTCTGCTATTGCCGCTATGTCTTCGAGCGTCTCATCACTTTGCTACTTGTCCGAAGCTGACTGGATTGATTGGTGTCGTTTGAACTTGATAGTTGATACTGAGGTATGCTTGCAAGGCGATCCAATGGTACATAGTGATATGCTTTACATCCCTAACTTTTGCCTGGACCGCCCTTTCGGGTTTTCAGTCCACCGGGATACCCTTTTTTTCCGAAGCCTCCTTTTCAGGTTTTCGACTTGTCGGGTGTACAAATTCTTTGTTTTCATCCCTAATTTTTGCCTGAACCCTTTTGCTTCGCCGGGAAGCCCTTATTTTTTCCTAGGCCAGTCAACCTAGCAGGTCTTTTAATTATGCGTAGCATATTTTCACTATGTCCACATTGACAGGGTGAGGAAGGTCGTCACCGTCCATGGTGGTCAGAATTATGGATCCACCCAAGAAAATGCTTTTGATCACAAATGGCGCTTCATATGTGGGAGTCCATTTGCCCCTGGGATCACCTTGCGACAGTATGATATGCTTGATCACTAGATCCCCGACTTGATATGCTTGGCGTCTGACCTTTTTGTTGAAATCCTTGATCATCCTTTTTTGATACATTTGACCACGACATATAGCAGTAAGTCTATTTTCATCTATTAGATTCAGTTGATCAAGTCTGGATCCAGTCATCTTCGTTCAAACTCACATCCTTCATAATCCTCAGAGAAGGGGTCTGGACCTCAGTAGGTAGGGCAGCCTTCATGCCATATACCAGAGAGTAAGGTGTTGCCCCTGTTGACGTACGTGCTGAGGTGTGATACCCATGAAGATCAAATGGTAACATCTCGTGCCAGTCTTTATATGTCACTGTCATCTTCTGTATGATCTTTTTGATGTTCTTGTTAGCAGCTTCAACAGTGCCATTCATCTTTGGTCGGTAGGGGAAGACTTATGGTGCTGGATCTTGAGTTGTTTATAGATTTTGGTGACCATCGTATTATTGAGATTCGTACCATTGTCAGTGATGATTCTCTCTGGCACACAGTACCGATAGATCAGGTTATGCCTGATAAACCGCACCACAACATTCTTGGTAACGGTAGCAAAGGAGGCAGCTTCAACCCACTTCGTGAAGTAATCAATGGCCGCCAGGATGAAGGGATGACTATTGGATGCGGTAGGTCTAATCTCTCTGATCATGTAAATGCCCCACATTACAAAGAGCCAAGGAGTCACCAAGACATTCAAGGGAACCAGAGGTACATGCACTTTATCAGCATAGATTTGGCACTTATGACAAGTTCAGGAGTGCTGATAACAATCTGCTTCCATATTGGACCAATAATATCCTGCCCGTAGGATCTTCTTAGCCATGGTATGTCCACTTGAATGGGTTCCGAAGGTACCTTTGTGAAGATCTGTCATAATCCTATCTACTTCGCTCTTGTCTACACACCACAGTAGAGTAGAGTCATGGTTGCGCTTATAGAGAATTTCATTACTGAGGAAGAATTTCGCGGCGAACCTTCTCAGAAACTTTTTGTCGTTGATAGATGCCCCCTCAGGGTATTCTTGAGCCTCGAGATACCTTTTTAATTCGTGAAACCAAGGTTTGTCAGCTACCTCTTCAGTATCAATTTCACAACAGTACGCTGGTTCATCCAACCTCTCGATAGTGATTCGGGGAGCTTCGTTATCCCACTTGACCTTGAACATAGAAGACATGGTAGCTAGCGCGTCCACTAACTGATTTTCCTCTCGTGGGAAATGTTCAAAGGTTACCTCGTTAAAGTGTGGGAGCAATGTCAACACGTGCTCTTTGTACAGGATGAGATTTGGGTGCTTCGTATCCTATTCTCCTTTGATCTGACTTATCACCAAGGCTGGATCCCCAAAAACGTTTAAGAACTTGATCCTCAGGTCGATAGCAGCCTTGAAACCTGTGATGCATGCTTCATACTCCGCCATATCGTTGGTACAGTTGAAGCATAGTCGGGAAGTGAAAGGAGTATGGCAGCCCTCGGGAGATATGATCACAGCATCGACGCCATTACTAAGAGCGTTGGAAGCTCCGTCAAAAACCATAGTCCATCGAGATCCTTCTTAAGGTCCTTCCACCGGTCCATGTTCTTCATAGTCAGTCACTAGCATAATATTCTCGTCTGGGAACTCAAAATTCATGGACTGGTAGTCACCCACGACCTGATGAGCCAAATGATCAGCTAATACACATACCTTGATTGCTTTCTAGGTTGTATATTGGATATCGTATTCAGTTAATATCATCGGCCATCTTGCTATTCTTCCGGAGAGAGCGGGCTTCTCGAAGATGTACTTGATTGGATCCATCTTAGATATCAACAAAGTAGTGTGGGTCAGCATATACTGTCTCAGTCGGCGAGCAGCCCATGCCAAAGCACATCAAGTTTTCTCGAGCAGTGAGTATCATGTTTCACAGTCGATAAACTTTTTCCTAAGGTAGTATATTACGTGCTCTTTTCGACCAGACTCGTCATTCTGCCCCAACACATACCCCATTGAATTGTCTAATACTATTAAGTACATTATCAAAGGTCTTCCTTCAATCGAAGGCATCAGAATTGGTGGTTCTTTAAGGTATTCCTTGATTCTTTCGAAAGCGGTCTGGCATTCGTCATTCCATTTTACTACTTTATCTTTCTTTAGGAGCTTGAAGATTGGCTCACAAGTAGCAATCAGATGTGAAATGAACCTGGCGATATAATTTAGGCGTCCCAAGAAACCTCTAACTTCCTTCTCGTTATGGGGAGTCGGCATCTCTTGTATGGCCTTCACCTTTGCAGGGCCTACCTGAATACCCTTGTCACTGACGATGAACCCCAGAATTTTACCAGACCTTACTTCGAAGGTGCACTTGTTCGGATTTAACCTCAACTTGTACGTCTTCAACCTGTTAAATAACTTTTGTAGATGATCAAGGTGTTCTTCCTCGGTTTGGGACCTGACTATCATGTCATCAACATAAACCTCTATCTCATGCTGAATCATATCGTGGAACAAAGCTACCATGGCTCACTAATAAGTTTCCCCAACATTCTTCAACCCAAAAGGCATCACCTTGTAACAGAAAGTTCCCAACTATGTGACGAAGGTTGTCTTCTCCATGTCTTCGGGTGCCATCTTGATCTGGTTGTATCCAGAGAATCCATCCATGAAGGAAAAGATTTTTTGTTGTGCGGTGTTGTCAACCGGAACATCAATGTGGGGAAGCGGGAAGTCATCCTTGGGGCTTGCCCTGTTCAAGTCTCTGTAGTCCACACACATTCGTACTTTACCCTCTTTCTCAGGTACCGAAACGACATTAGCAACCCACTGTGGATAGGAGGTGACAGCTCAGAACCCAACATTGAATTGCTTCATAACATATGCTTTGATCTTCTCCGACATTTCGAGGCGCATGCGGCGGACCTTTTGCTTTACCAGAATCTTCTTTAGTTAGTAGTCGATGAACCACGATATATGTGTCTAGTCCCGACATGTCTTCATATGACCAGGCGAAGATCTCGACATAGTCAAGCAACATCTGTACCAACCGCTATTTGACACTAAGTACCAGATTTGTGCCGATCTTGACTTCTTTTCTGTCTACCTCTGTGCCCAAGTTTATAGTCTCAATTGGCTCTTCATGAGGTTGTATATCCCTCTCTTCCTGCTGTAACAATCTAGAAAGTTTTCTTGGTACCTCATAATCTTCCTCACCTTCGTCCTCGGCTTGGTTGATCGGATTTCGAAGTTATAACTGGAAATAGAAGAATTGTTATCAATGGGATCCAGAGTGGATATGGATCTGCAGTTTGATATGTTAGTGTGTGTAAGAGCATAGTTGTATTGATAAAGTGAAAATATATAATTGTATGGTTTTAGAAAAAATATACTTGTGTATATGTACTGAATCAAATTAGGGCAATATAATTGGAAAGAATCAAAGATATAATTGCATGGTTTTAGAAAAAAATCAAATCTTGAAAAGTTGTCATATGTGAAGATTTTGTGTCCTATTTGGCCTTGCACGATTCCCTGGCTATTTGACAGCATATAAGATCTCCATTCAATGCAAAAATCAATCCTAAAACAAATTATATGGTTTATTTGGATTTATTTGATTTTATTTGATTTTTAAATGAATAAAAATCAAAATAAATTAAACAAATGAGTGAATAAGGCATGTAGGGTCCCATAGGTCTTGGACCATGCTAGGACTGAGATTCAATCTTGAAAAGATGGGCCCATGTGGAAAAAATGCAATTTTGGGCATTGTTGACTTTGTGCAAATTTCAAAAAAAAGGAAAACTTTGACAATCCATATCTCTCAATTTTGACCCTAAGAGGGTGTTCTTGGACTTTTTAGAAATATTAGGATGTCCCCTAAGCAACCTCTTTGGTTTCATCTCAATTGGACCTTCCATGTTCATGTAAGAAGCTTTGACCCAAAAGGTGTTTTCGTTGACTTTTGAAAAGGACCTATAATGTATGAATTTATATATTTTCATGAGTGCATTATTGAACTTGATGGCTAAATATGAGTTGTAGGGAGTTGGATTCTCTTCAAAATGAGCCTTGGATGAGAAATTTCTGATAAAGTATGAGAAAGTTATGTCTGGTCAAAGTTTGGTTGACTATTCCAAAGACATTGTGAAAAGGAGCAGTTAGATAAATGTAATTGTTGTACCCCAAAATTTGTCCTCCCATTTCATCAACATTTTCTCATCACCAGACTCTTGGAACTGAAAATCAAGCTAGGGTTTGCTCTGCTCAAGACACCTCCTTGCATTGTTGACCTAAATTAGGGTTTGAGTTTGTACAATGGTGTTTTGGCCTACAATACCCAAATTGACTTTCATACTTCATGTTGGACTCACAAGTTTTTCTATACCAAGTTTCAAGCCTTGATTCAAATTTTTGTCCAGTCAATTGGACAGTTGACCTAGAAATCAACTGTATTGGGGAAAAAGTCAACTGTGGCCAATTGACAGTCAAACCTCGTGATTTTTGACCCACCTCAACATAATAAACTCATATATGTCATTTGATCAAGTTTGGATCACAATTCCACAAGAAATTTGATCAGATCACCAAAAGGGCAAAATGGTCATTTTTAGGGTTTTGACTGCACAAAGGCAATTTTTGACTGTTTGACCTAGCCAATGGCAAATCAAGCTCACACATGGACTCAAGGACTCAATGACATTGTCTTGACCCATTCAACAAGTTCAAAAGATCTCAAGTGCATAGGATTGACAAATGAATTTTTCAGTCAACTGATCAAAATTTGATTGTACACTGAAAAGTCAAACTTTGACTTTTTGGTCAAAATCAAGTGCCAAGAGTTATTTTTCATCAACACAAGTCAAATTATGAAACTTGTTCATAAAGAAACCCAAAAATGCAAATTAGGGTTTAAAATGGAAAAATTTCATAACTTAGAATTTTTCTAAGTTATAAAATTTTCTTATTTTTTCCTAACTTTATCCCATTTTTTCATCAATATGCAAATGGATTCAAACAAAACTTTCAACATGAAATTTGTGTTCCATCACAAAGTCTACAACTTTGATTCACAAAGTTTTCTCAAAAGAAGCATGTAGCTCAAGTTATGATTTTTGGAACAAGGGTACCTAAAACTTTTAACTTAGAGAAAATTTGCCCTAATCTAGGCAGGATTTTGACCCATCTTCTTGGCCACTTTTCACATAGTTCCACTTGTAATTTCAAGTTGCATTGCAAATATGGATTATAGTACATGTTCCAAGCTTTCCAAATTGTCCAATAAATCCTCAAACACCCTTGTGGTTAGAGAGAATCGAATGCTTGAAGTTGGCAAAAACTCACTTTTGTCCATGGCCAATACATGTTCATACCAATTTGCAATTCTGATCTAGCTAGCTTGGTTCACCATTACAGGCCTCAAAACCAATTTGTACTCCTTAATTTAATGCATATACATTGAATTAAGGTATTGTCTTGGTCATTAGGGCATTATACACTAGTTTAAGCCTTAAAAGGAAAAATCAACAATGCCATTTTGCCTAAACTTCACTTTATGTCAAAACCAAATCCTTGAGGCATGGGGCCAGATCTTTGAGGCAGGATCAAATCCACTAATTCCAGTAACCAAGAGCACAATGTGCAGCATGATATAGGGCTTGCACATGCCTGCATTGGGAGGACACGCACTCTTGCTTGAAAAAGAAGAAAATTTGCAAATCATATCCATCTCTCACATCTGTTGAAACAAGCTTACACAAACCTTGTAGACAAGTTCCATACCTCCCAACAAGCCTAAAAAACGGCCCCTTTGCCTCTCAAACTCCCTTGTACACAAAATCACTATTTTTCTGCAAAACAGAGCAAGTTCTGCATTTTGCAAGCCATAACCAAATTCCATTGTGCGTTTTGTCCAAAGATAGTTCAAACACCTTCCAATCAACTCACTTGAACTATCCCAGGCCCCCATTGCAAGCTGTAACACCTCTAACCCACTTTGCCATTTTTGTTTCAAAGCTCTGCAGGTTGAGTTCTACAGCACGATTCAAGCTGTTTCAAAACAAGCCAAGCATTGGAAAAGCTTCCTTGGACCTCAAGCAAGCTCAAAAGAAGCTCAAACACCATTGAAGGTTGCTACATTGTCCAGCTCGAAGTCAACTGAAACAGGTATTTCATGGACTTCTATCTCTATATCTAGGAATGGTTAGGCTTAGGTTTGTGAATGAAATATGTTGTATATGGTTGAATTCGTTGTTTAATTCTCTACAATGTTCATGTTATGAGTTTTGTCAAAAGATCAAAGAATCAAGAGTTACAGTTTGGTACATAGCGCGCACATGTTTGTTCTAAGGAAGAAGAAGAAGTGGATTCTGGGTTGGGCCTGGTTCCTTTTGCTTTTGACACCCCTTTGTTCAGTTTACACCCCCTAGCCCATTTGTTTGAATTTTTGTCATTTTGATATTTTTATTTTTATTCTGACTTTATTATTTTTTGTCTAAATATAAAAAATGCCAAAAAATTATTTTCTATATTTTTCATATTTATTAGATATTTATTTTTATTTTACTAGTATAAGTATGTAAATAAACTATTTCCTTTTATTAAAAACTCAAAAATAATACAAAAAATATACTTATCTTCATTTATTATTTTTATTTACACTTGAAAATATTTTCTAGAATATACACATTTTTTGTAAATAATTAATTTCTATTTTTTTATATTTAATATATTTAATACACATATATATACTTATATACTTTATCTTATTAAATAATTAGGTCAAAAATATAAAAATATCATATTTTTACTTTTATTAATATTTTACACTAAAAAACATCTATTTGTAATATTCTTTTATTTTGTGTATAAATTAATATATTATTGTATATAATTAATAAATAATATTGTTTTTTTTAAGAATTAGGGTTTTGCCTTAAAATATCAAATAATTAAAATTGACTTTATCTTTATTATTTTTTACTTGACATCAAGAAATATACTTTTTACATACATAAAAAAACCTTTTTCTTTGCATAATATATTTTATTTGACTTTTATTTATTTGTATTTTATTCCATTTATTGTACATTTAAATATTGCCTATACATTCGATTTGGTTGTAATAACTTAGAATTTAATTTCTTGTCAAATACCCCCAATTCAAATTTGTACCCCCTCCCTATATCATGTTGTAATAGTGTAGCATTTAAATTCTCGCACATTTAAAAGCTTTCAATTATGCCATGCTTAGACCTAGGGTTTGTGTGCAAATAAAATCAACGACTAGTTTGACCTAATCCAAGATAAATATGCATGAAAAACAAACACAATGCACACTTGCACCCCTAGGGTTACAATCCACTTGTTGCCTTCAAAAATGGGCCATGGTTGCATGTCAAGTATTTTGGCAAAACAAAAACAAAACAAAAGATCATAGTCCCTCGATGACGCTATCTGAGTTGCCTAAACAAAATGATCAAAGTCCCTCAAGAAAATTGCCAAAGATACTTGACACCATTGCTATCATGGTCTATACGATGACCCGCGCCTGTCCCGTTAACATCCTAACACAAGGTTGTTCACCAAATACAATGGTGAAGCAACACTGTTAAAAGGGTTAAAAACATAAGAAAGATCTTTGAGTAAAATAGGGTAGATAGCTCTTAGTTACTTGATCAAACTTGTAAAAACATCCTTGCTATTTTTTCAAAACACACTTCACCATACAATTTCAAAACCCTAGTTTCAAACATTGGAAAACTTTTCAAAAAGACAAAAACATCTTTTTATACATTCAAACAAGAATCATTACAAAGGTTGCCACAATGATGGCCTCTTTTCAAAACATCTTTCAAAATCGCACACAAAGCACCATTTCAAACAATTGAAAAGCAAAGCAAGCGATCTAAGCAAGTAACTAAGAGCCCATGGATAACCATGGATAGAAAGGGTGCCAATACCTTCCCTTTGTATAATCTACTCCCCGAACCCAAGAAAACATCTCAAAGGTCTTTCCTGCGCTTTTTGACCTTTCCTTAGGATAAAATAAAAAGTCGGTGGCGACTCTTGCTAAACCGAAACATTTGCGAACACAAAATGCAAAATCCCAAGTCAGTTCTCCCACCATATCACAGAACTGGCGACTCTGCTGGGGAAAACTTTAAAAGTGGAGTAACCTTAGGGCTTAGATCACCTTTGCATGATTATTGTTTGCTTTGATTGCTTTACATTTTGGTCCTCTTGTTTGGGCTTGAAATCCTCCACCCGGATTTGGGAAACATTCATAGGTAAATAGCAATCCGTTGTGGAAACTGTGCGGGGTATACCGACACGGTTGAAGCAATAGCTATGTTAGTGTGACATATTTGTGAGTACCGGTAGCCTTTTAGTCAATCAAAGAGAATACGGGGCCGCTGAGTGATGTCATGAAGCACTAATGAACTCTTAGAACCTTACTTGACCATCTTGGCCTTTATTAGGGGTAGTGAGATGACTGGCTTTGGTGCAGTCCGAAGTTGGTAGATACTCGATACTACACTCATTGAGGGTTGTTTTCTTGGAATATTTTGGTCGCTAGTTAAGTGGCTAAACCAAAACAATGAACATAGAAAACAATCCAATGATATTGAGCTCCTCAGAACCCGATTACTATTTATAGGACAGGTTTTAAGCCAACTAAACTCAAGAGGGTACTTACCTGTGAAACCTCATGCAAGCCTGAAACTAGGGGTTTGTGTGACTTGCTTGTACATGTGCTTGTACATACATCATGAACATCATAAAGCATCATATGCATCCGCTAACCATTTCAAGGGTTTGGATCTTCATCTTTGTTCTTGTTTTGTAGGTCATGGAATCTCTTCGCAGGAAAACAATTCAGGTCAACCTTGTGAGAATCCTTCCTCAACTCAAGGAGCTTACTTCTAGAATTCCAGAGAATTCTCTCTTCAGTGAAAGACATGGTAGACTCCTCAACTTGGTCAACACCAACATTGAAGAAGACATGGTGAAAGTTCTCTTCCAGTTCTTTGACCCCCTACACCACTGTTTCACATTCCCTGATTATCAATTGGTGCCTACTTTGGAGGAATTTTCTCAACTCCTAAGAATTCCTATTATTAATCAACTACCCTACAACGGTACGGAAAAAGAACCAAAGCCTGAAGATGTTGCTCAAGCATTACACTTGCAACCATCTGACATCAAGGGGCATTGGGAAACCAGAAGTGGTGTCAAGGGTTTCTTGGCTAAGTTTTTGTTTGAGAAGGCACAAGACTGCTGGAATTCTCTTGATCTACAAGCCTTTGAAGAGATTGTGGCACTCCTTATTTATGGGTTGGTCTTGTTCCTAAACTCTGACCAACTTATAGATGTGAATGCTGTCAAGATTTTCATATCCAGGAATCCTATACCTACATTGCTTGGGGACATCCTACACTCATTTTACACACGAACAATGAGGAAAAGAGGTGTTCTCATGTGTTGTACTCCTCTCCTAGCAAGGTAGTTTATTTCTCACCTTCCACAATCAATTTTGAAGAATGAGCAGGGTTTAAGGTGGTCACAACGATTGATGACCCTCACACATTCTGATGTACATTGGTGTTCTCGGTCCAGAGAAAATGTCATCATCATTGATCGTTGTGGGGAATTCCCTAATGTCCCACTACTTGGCATTAGGGGAGGCATCACCTACAACCCCTGTCTAGCTTTGAGACAATTTGGATATGCTCGGAGGGATGGTGTTGTACCCCAAAATTTGCCCTCCCATATTCTTCAAGATTTGCCAAGGTCAATCTCCAGATGATTCAAAATCACTCAAGGGTTGCACAGTCCAATTGCCTCCTAACACAGTCAAAATTAGGGTTTTGGTTCTTGCAAAGAAAATGAGGTTTTCAAGGGTCCAATCAAGTCCCACATGCCCATATACATTGTCAAGCATCCATATGTCAAGTTTCAAGACTCACAACATCAAATTGCACAGTCAAAAACCCTAAATGCTCCATAGTCAACTGCAGAGGCAAAATGGTCATTTGATAGTCAAAAGTCAAAATTTTTTGTCAACATCTCATTTTGAAGCCACAGACATCATTTCATCAATTCTTGATCATGATTCTCAAAGCAAGGCTCAAAAAGTCTCAAGATGCAAAAGTTTCTATTTTTGGACAGCTGAAAAAGTCAACTGCAAATTGACCAAGGCATAACTTCCTCGTGATTTATCAGAAAAATTCCATCCAATGCTCATTTTGAAGAGAATGACATTTCCTACAACTCATCTTCACACTTCAAGTCCAAGAAATGCTCTCACAAAAAGTTATCAATTTCAACATTATAGGTCATTTTCAAAAGTCAACAAAAAGGCACTTTAAGTCAAAGCCCATAACTTGAGATTGGTAAATCAAAATGACATGGGACCAAAGGCATTGGTTAGAGGACTTCAAGACATTTCCAAAATGTCCAAGAACATGATCATAGCTTCAAAATTGAGCAAGATATGCATTGGAGAAGTTGGGAAATTTTTGGGAATTTTGAAAAGTCAACTTTGCCTAAAACACTTCAAATTTGCTAATGGGCCTCAAATTCTTCCTTGAATCATTACCCAAAGCCTATGCACAACCCATTGAGCTCAAAGGGATTTATTTTCTTATTTTTAATTAATTAATTGAATTTTTATTTTTATTAATTCATTTAATTAGATTTAATTATGAGAAAATATCAAATAATGCTTTTTCAAATCTTTTGTGCAGCAAATATGTTCCAAATATGCTAAAGATTTCGTGCATCAATCAACAAGACCAAATCTTCCATAATTGGCAAGGTTTTCATGGCAAAAAGATTGAAAAATATATGATGAAAATCAAAGATTCAAAACATCAATTCATGGACTTATGGGCTTGTTTCTTGACCTAGAATCGTTCACTTACATATGCACAAGAAAACCTAATTCAGACATACACGAAAAAGCTGCAAAAGAGCCATAACCAAATTGCAAATTTTCAACAAAAACTTGGAATCTGAAATTACATTTGCAGGATCACTCAAGGCCTAAAACCTATTCCAACACCTTGCTGACATTGCTAGGAAGCTATAGCAACCAAGAACAAGCTTCCACATCCAAGGAAATGGTAGAACAGAGTCGTGTTATTCACAAAAATTTCCATAATCGAATTCTGCATTCTATGCATCATTGTTATATTTTGATTGTTGATTTATGCTACTAACATCTTCCTGAAGCGTTTGGCATAGTTTAATTGTTCTAAAAGTGCTTGAATCGAAATCTACCATTGATGAAACCTAGGGTTTCAGAAGCTTCAAAATAGGGCTTCCCATATACTGTAAAATTGGACCATTAAACATACATGGATGAATTCGTTGCAAGAAACCTGATTTAACGATGACCTCGCGCTCAATTTATGTTAACGCATCTTCTAATCGCTATTTTTCGTGGCTGTGCTTAGTGGGGGTTTAAAACCCCTGCTACTTGTTTTATGTTTTTGCAGATAAGCGAAGAAGAAGGCTAGCGTGTCCAGACATGGTTGGGTAATTCAAATATTAGCGCGTTTTTCTTTGTTTCAGCATAGTTGCCTTTTTTTCATATATTATAATTCTTTGTTATATTATATACAAACAAACGCAATAGATCAATTGGCAAGGGACGTGTCTGGCAGGTATAGGGACCTGGGTTCGATTCCCAGGTCCCCCATACAATTGTTATTATTTTTTCTAATCCATTCCCATGCAGTGCA
This sequence comes from Vicia faba, assembly GCA_948472305.1. Classification (NCBI taxonomy): domain Eukaryota; kingdom Viridiplantae; phylum Streptophyta; class Magnoliopsida; order Fabales; family Fabaceae; genus Vicia; species Vicia faba. The sequence goes on from CATIWC010001049.1 coordinate 31,208, forward strand.
CGCCCCAGGGTCCATCATGCAGCCTCACGTCCAAGCTTGCCACATGGCCATGAGCTTCCATCCAAGAGTCAGAAGATGAAGACCATCATATGGTCCAGTCAACCAGCGTATACACGATCTGGAAAGTCAAACAAGGCTTTTTGTCAATGGGCCTGAGTTGCTGCAAACACCTCCATTCTGGGCCTGATACCCCCTTTGTTTGTATTCTTTTTAATTTTCTTTTCTTTTCTTTTCTAATTCTTTTTAAATTGTTTTAATTGTTTTTCTTAATTCATCATAAAATAATTTTCATAGTATAAAAAATAGAAAATCAAAAATACAAAATATGTTTAATTAATATTTAATTCACCATTAATTTATTTTTGTAAATAAACTCTAACAATTAATTTAGTTTAACTTAGGTTTTAAACTTTAATCTTTTTCTTAATAAATAAAAAATATCTAGAAATAGGGTTTTTTGACATTCTCATCTTTTTTCTTAATTAAATCATTTTTCTCATTATTTATTATTATTGTTAATTGCCATTTATTTTTGTAAATAAACATGTACATTAATTAATTAGCGTAAATTAGGTTAACTTGGATATTTTCTTTAATAACTAAAAATAATCTAAAATTAGGGTTCCCATTTAATTTTAATTTTCTTTATTTCATAAAATACAAAAAAAAAAACATAAAAAACAATTTCTTTTCTTTCTTTAAATAATAAATAGACTTTAATTTCATTTAATTTCAAGCAAAGGGCCAAAACCCTCGGACATTCAATTTTAATTTCTTTTCGCGCATTATTTTCCTTTCGAATATTATGTAACTGTTCAAGGATTGTAATAGTAATTAGGTCCTTTTACTTTCCGCACTTTTATCAAAAACGGGTCTTTGTACTTTGGCGATGTATAGACCCGTGCCTTGTAATAGCGTAGCTTTATATTTCCGCTTTTAACTTTCCGCACTCTTAAATTCTAAATTGCATGAAAGAATGTATGGCTAATTAAAAACAAGCGTAGCTCACAATGCCATGATCAAAGATAAATGTTAAACTGAAAATAACACACAAGTCCACACACCACTTCTAGGGTACGCCTCACCTGTTGCCTTCGAAACATGGTCGTCAAGTATAGGACGTTTTAGTAAGTCGTTATGTCCATGATCCGGTTGCCTCGAAACAAGTTGCCTCGAATCAGTTGCCTCGAAATAGTTGCCTCGAAATGGTTGCCTCGGAATAAAAAAAGGATCAAGGACATAAGGGTAGCTTCTAAGGTGTCCTACTGTTGCTTCGGTGACCACACTGTCCCTACACTCGAATTGACCCGAACACCTCCAATGGTGGTGCTACCTACCTCTCAATGGTGGGATGGCACTACCTTAAGGACATTTACACAGCCTAATTCCTTAGGGTAGGTAGATGACTCATAGATACTTGCTCTATTCAAAAAACAAATAAAAAACCTTTTCACACCGACACTTTCAAAAAGCTTTCAAAACAATTTTTCAAACACTCTTGAGGACAGATACAAGAGTTATTCAGAAATCTTTAAACGAAACTTTTTCAAACCCACGCACACTTGAAAAGCAAACAAACATTTTGAAAACATAAAGAGCAAGTACCTAAGAGCCCATGGATAACCATGGATAGAAAGGGTGCTAACACCTTCCCTTTCTATAAATCTACCTCCTGAACCGAGAAACTATCTCATAAGGAATTTTGTTGTGCTTTTGTCCTGTCCATGTTGGAGAAAATAAAAGACGGTGGTGACTCTTGCTTACCGCGACATTTCGCGAACCAGCATTAAACAGTCAGTTCTAAATCCACCGATCACAGAACTGGAGACTTTGCTGGGGATACTTAAAGTGAGGTGTACCTTAGGATAGATCACTTGTGTTTTCAATTGTCTGAATTGTTTGCTTTATTATTGTGGGCACTGTCTTGGGAGTTCTATAGATCCTAACCCGGATCTGGGGGATACCTTCTTAGAAAGTAGCAACAAGACTGTGAGGGAACTGTGTGGGGTATACCGACATGGTTGAAGCAGTCTGCTACGTTGATGTGGCACTTTGGTGAGTACCGGTAACCCTTGAGTCCAGTCAAGGAGAGTACGGGGCCGCCGCGTGGTGTCGTGAAGCATCAACTGACCTTAGGGACCTTAATTGAACCATCTTGGCCTCTTTAGGGTAGTGAGATAACTGACTTTGGTGCAGTCCGAGGTTGGTTAATACTCGATACTACACTCAATTGAGGGTTGTTTCCTTGGAATATTTTGGTCGCCAGTTCAGTGGCTAAATCGAAACGATGAACACAGAAAGCAATCCAATGATATTGGGACCCTTAGAACCCGGTTACTTCTGATAGGACAGGTTTTGAGCCCACCAACTTCAAGAGGGTAATACCCAGACCCCATGCTGGCCTAAACTCTAAGGGTTGTGGTGTGACTTGTGTGCCTTACCATGTTTGCTTTTTGTGAATATTTGTGGTGTGTTTTATCATAGCATCATAACATCATACAGCATCATATGCATTGACTAACCATTTCAGGGGTTCGAATCTTCATCTTTGTTCTTGTTTTGTAGGACATGGAAACTATTCGCAGAAAGACAATTTAGATCAGCCTTGTAAGGATCCCTCCTTCTCTTAAGGAACTTATATCTAGGATTCCCGAGAGCTCTTCTTTCAGTGAGAAACATGGAAGACTCATCAGCTTGGTCAACACCAACATTGAAGAAGATATGATAAAGGTCCTCTTCCAGTTCTTTGACCCTCTGCATCACTGCTTTACATTCCTGGATTATCAACTGGTGCCTACATTGGAAGAGTTCTCCCGACTTCTGAAGATCCCTATCCTTAGTCAACTACCCTACAACGGTACGGAAAAGGAACCCAAACTTGAAGAGATTGCTAAAGCCTTACGTCTACAACCATCTGACATCAAGGGACATTGGGAAGTTAGAAGTGGTATCAAAGGGTTCTTGGCCAGGTTTATGTTTGAGAAGGCCCAAGAATGTTAGAACTCCCTTGACCTACAAGCCTTTGAAGAAGTTGTGGCCATCCTTGTCTATGGATTGGTGTTGTTCCCGAATCCCGATCAGCTTATAGATATCAGTGCTGTCCAGATCTTCATGTCCAAGAATCCTATACCTACGTTGCTTGGGGACATCCTTCACTCATGTTACACTCGAACCATGAGAAAAAGAGGTGTTCTTATGTGTTGTACTCCTCTCCTGGGAAGGTGGTTTATTTCGCACCTTCCACAATCAGTTTTGAAGAATGAGCGGGGTTTGAGATGGTCACAACGATTAATGACTCTTACACATGCAGATATACATTGGTGCTCTCGGTCCAGAGAGGATGTCACTATCATTGATCGTTGCGGGGAGTTTCCTAATGTTCCTTTACTTGGAATCAGAAGAGGTATTACTTACAACCCGTGTCTGGCTTGGAGACAGTTTGGTTATGCTCGGAGGGATGGCCCTCATGACATGTTAATTCCTGACATAGTTTTTGACTTCGATAACGATGCACAAGGACTTCGCCAAAGATTATCAGAGCTTGGAGGATGCCCAACAAGGTAGACAGCAAGACACTGGGGCACAGGAATTCCATCCCGTTGGAGCCTTATCTCAAGTGGGTACGAGCCCGCTCCCGGAAGTTAGTGATGCCTTATCCTCATGTTCTCCCTGTGATCAAAGAGCCAGTATTAGAAGGAGAGGTGTCCTACACCATTCAACATCCTGATATGCCTACATCCTGGGAAGAAATGCAGAAAAGTTGGATCCAGCTTAAGGAAGAACGGAATTCTCTTGAGTCCAGTCTACATGCTAGTGAGAAGAAGGTCTTGGAGCTCACCCGCCTACTGCACAAGGAAAAGACTCTCAACACCTACATTGCTCCAAAGAGGATGCGCAGCGTCTTTTGGGATTGATTTATTTTGTAATATTTTTCCCATGAGGCCTTGATGTACTGAACAATTATTCCCTAATGATAACGTGTGTTCCTTTTTGTCTACAACAAATTTGAACTTTCGAACCCTTGAATGCATTGCATAAACATATATCATGCATCATGTGCATAGCAAGTACTCTTCTTTTCAGGTTGCTTAATATTCTTCGCTGTTTATTTAAGCATCATGAACCCTGAATCATCTACTGAGCAGTCCATCAAGGCCCTCCAGGCTCAGAACGCCCAATTCCAAGAGCTGATCATGAGTTTAGCCCAAGGTCAAGAGGAATTGAAGGCTCTGCTGGTCAAGAAGAAGAAGAAGAGAACGATACTATTCAACACTGGCTGGAGGTTTGGCAACACACTGCATAATGAGGTTGATCAAGCTGGTTCTTCTGTAGGAAAAGGCAGTCCCCAGGGGGGAAGGGTTCCTAGTCCGGTGGTCTCTGACAACGAGACTGATTTTAATGAGGAGCAGTATCCTCCAGCTAAAGACAAGGTCAAGCAGTTAGAGGATCGTCTGAATGCCATGGAAATTCAACAAGTGCCTGGGTTGGATTTCGGAGACCTGGGTCTATCTTCTGGTGTGGTCATCCCACACAAGTTCAAAGCACCATCTTTCGTAAAGTATGACGGGGCGTCCTGCCCTAAACTACATCTCAGATCTTATGTGCGGAAGATCCAACCATATACTGTGGACAAGAACTTGTGGATCCATTTCTTCCAGAAGAGTCTTTCAGGGACTCATCTCGAATGGTTCTATCAGTTGGATGGAACCAAGGTTCGTAACTGGGAGGAATTGGCTACTGCTTTTTACAAGCAGTATCAGTATAATGCCGACCTCGCTCCTACACGTACCCAACTCTAGTGTATGTCGCTAGGATCGGGAGAAGGTTTTAAAGAGTATGGGCAGAAGTGGAGGGACCTGGCTGGCAGGGTGCAGCCACCATTAACCAACCGTGAACTAGTAGACATGTTTTTGGGTACCCTATCCGGGCCGTTCTTCAATCATCTCATTGGCAATTCGTCTGCAGGATTCACAGATCTCATTCTGACTGGGGAAAGGATAGAGGCTGGTTTGAAATCAGGGAAGATACAGAAAGGTGCGTCCTCAAGTTCTGAGAAGAAGCCTTTCAAGAAGGAAGCCAGTGCTGTGTATGGGCCTAGAAGGCAAAATAAACCAGAACGCCACCAAGCTGTCAACGCGGTGGTAATTGCAAAGCCTGCTGCCGCTCCTCGGTAACCCAACCAACCAAGGGGTGAGAGACCCAGAAGAGAATACACTCGGCTTAGTATGACCTTGTCACAGATCTTGCCGCAACTGCTATCGACCAACTTGATAACCGTCAGAGAGGCTCCAAAGGTGGTGAACACGACCTCTCCGAAGTATAATCCAAATGCCCGTTGTGCTTATCACTCTGATAGCCCGGGGCATTCTACTGATGATTGTTGGGCCCTGAGAAATAAGGTTCAAGACCTTATTGATGCGAAAGAAATACAATTTGAGGCACCTGAAAGGCCCAACGTTGTGACTGCTCATATGCCCCAGCATGGAGTAAATGGTATTGAGGAAGACCTATATGCAGTTTCTGTGGATGATGTAGTTACTCCTCTGTTGACTATTAAGAGGAACCTGTGGCTAGCCGGTTTATTTCCGGGTTGTAGCAAGGGTTGCCTTCTGTGTGCTGTTTCCCCTGCTGGTTGTCCGTTGCTGAAGTCAGGCATCCAAAGCCTGATGGATAGCAAAGAAATCTTGTTCAAGAAGACTGTTGTTCCTTTTGTTCCTACTGAAGAAGTATCTGTTGTCACCATCTTCAACAATCCTACCAAGGCTCCCCCGAGGAAGCCAGTCAAAATCATGTTCGTTGCACCCATTATCATTACTGTTCCGGGGCCCCTCCCCTATGAATCTGACAAGGCTGTCCCATGGCACTATGGGGCAGATGTGTATGTACTTGGAGTGAAGCAGGAGTTCAACACTAGTACCAGTATCAGTAACATCACTGGTCCCGCCAAAGTTACTCACAGTGGCAGGCTCTTCTCGCCTATCATTGCGCCACCAGTCATCCGAAGACCTCTTATAATAACACCTGCAAGTGCGCCTGTTTCCCCTTCTGATCAAGTTTCTACCCCTGCTGCCGAGTCATCTGACACTTGGGGCAAAGGGATTGCTGATGTGCCTGCCCGGATGGAGGCACCGAAGACTGTTAATGTTGAAGCGTCACAGCAAGAGATGGAGGAAATCCTTAAAATCATCAAGAAGAGCGACTTCAACGTCGTTGAACAACTGGGGCATACCCCCTCCAAGATCTCTATGCTATCATTACTGCTATGTTCAGAGGCCCATGTCAAGGCCCTTATTTCATTTCTGAAGACGGCCCATGTGCCACAAGAGACATCTGCGGATCAATTCACTGATTGTGTGGCCAACTTGAACGCTAACAATGGGTTGGGTTTCTCTGATGCTGATCTGACCGCCAAGGGAAAGAACCACAATGATGCCCTGCATGTCTCCATTGAATGCAGGGGCACTACTCTCGCACACGTGTTGGTGGACACCGGTTCTTCCCTGAATGTATTGCCCAAGAAGGCCTTAGACCGGTTGGATTATGAGGGCATGGAGTTGAAGCCTAGCAACATCATTGTCCGAGCCTTTGACGGGTCGAAGAGGAGGGTACATGGTGAAGTGGATATTCCGATTCGTGTTGGTTCCCAAGTCTTTGATTCAACGTTCTATGTGATGGACATTCGTCCATCTTATTCCTGTTTGCTGGGTCGACCTTGGATTCACAAGGCTGGGGCTGTGACCTCCACTCTACACCAAAAGCTCAAATACCCTGTCAGAGGGAAGATTGTTACAGTGCAGGGGGAGGAAGAATACATGGTTAGTCATCTGAACTCGTTCCGGTATATAGAGATGGACGGGGAGTTTATTGAAACCCCCTTTCAACATTTTGAAGAGGTACCTCCAACATTGGCGTCAGCTGAGACAGTAATTGAAGAAGACTTTCCTTTGAAGATGGCCTCCTTAAAGGACGCCCGGGTTGTAATTGAGAAAGGTGAATGTGCTAACTGGGACAGGCTCCCTGATTTTACTCCTAAGACTGACAAGTTTGGACTGGGTTTTACTGCAGAGGCTCAGAGGGTTGTATGCAAAGCAAGGATCGGAAGACCTCCCGTGTTCATCACCAACCCGGGAGTGAATGCTATTGAAGGCGATATGGAGGAATCAGAGTTTGATAGCTGGATCTACCCGACGACCGATGGTGGACTGAATAATTGGACTGCAAAAGACTACATACCTGTTACTTTTGTTACGCAGTAATGAATTCCTTTGTTTTTTAATTTTGTAATGAACAATAAATTGAAACTTTATGGCCCGGTGTCTTACCCGGGGCACCGTTGGCTTCATTTGTGAGGGCTTATTACTTCTCATTTCCATATATCATGAATAAAGACATTGGACGTTTTTCGCATTTCAAATCTTGTGCTCCCTTTCTTTCTTTATTTCTTTATATATTGCAAAACAGCTATATTTACACACACTCACCCATACAGGTTTCAATCCACTCTGGATCCCACTGGTAACGACTCTGCTACTGCCAGTTATGACTTCGAAAATCCGATCAACTTAGCCGAAGACGAAGGTGAAGATGATTGTGAAGTGCTTGGTGAGCTTGCAAGACTGTTACTCCAGGAAGAGAGGGGCATTCAGCCACATGAAGAGCCAGTGGAAACGGTAAATCTGGGTACTGAGACAGACAGAAGGGAAGTCAAGATTGGTGCCAATCTGGAGCTCAGCGTGAAACAACGGTTGATCCAGATGTTGCATGATTATGTGGAAATATTTTCCTGGTCCTACGAAGACATGCCTAGGTTGGATACCGACATTGTGGTCCATCACTTGCCTACCAAGGAAGAATTCCCTCCGGTTAAACAAAAGGTCCGCCGTATGCGTCCAGAGATGTCCGAGAAGATCAAAGCTGAGGTTATGAAGCAATTTGATGCCGGGTTTCTAGCAGTGACTTCTTACCCTCAGTGGGTCGCCAACGTGGTTCTGGTACCGAAGAAAGATGGTAAGGTCAGAATGTGTGTTGACTACAGGGATTTGAACAGGGCGAGCCCCAAGGATGACTTCCCCCTGCCTCACATCGACGTTCTGGTTGACAATACTGCTCAGCACAAGGTGTTCTCCTTCATGGATGGTTTTTCAGGTTATAATCAGATCAATATGGCTCTTGAAGATATGGAAAAGACTACCTTTGTTACTCAGTGGGGCACCTTCTGTTACAAGGTCATGCCTTTTGGACTGAAAAATGTTAGGGTAACCTACCAACGTGCCATGGTTGCTTTATTTCAAGACATGATCCATAATGAGATTGAAGTGTACGTCGATGACATGATTGCAAGGTCCCAAACTGAGGAGGAACACCTTGACCATCTATAGAAGCTGTTTGACCGTCTGAAGTTGTACAAGCTAAGGTTAAACCCAAACAAGTGCACCTTTGGGGTAAGATCCGGGAAGTTGCTAGGCTTCGTCGTGAGCGACAAAGGTATTCAAGTAGACCCTGCCAAGTTCAAAGCCATACAAGAGATTCCAGTTCCCAAGACAGATAAAGAGGTCAGAGGCTTTTTAGGACGTCTGAATTACATTGCCCGATTCATCTCGCATCTAACTGCTACCTGTGAACCAATCTTCAAGCTGCTGAAGAAAGATCAGGTAGTACGTTGGAATGATGAATGTCAGGCCGCTTTCGACAGAATCAAAGAGTATCTCCAAGAACCACCCATTCTTATGCCACCGGTTGAAGGGAGACCTCTAATACTATACTTGACAGTACTTGACAGCTCAATGGGGTGTGTGCTGGGGCAGCATGACGAGTCTGGCCGAAAAGAGCACGCCATTTATTACCTTAGCAAAAAGTTTACCGACTGTGAGACCCGATACTCACTGCTCGAGAAAACTTGTTGCGCTTTGGTATGGGCTGCTCGCCGGCTGAGACAGTATATGCTGACTCACACTACTCTGTTGATTTCAAAAATGGATCCTATAAAGTACATATTCAAAAAGCCTGCTCTGTCTGGAAGAATAGCAAGATGGCAAATGATCTTGACGGAATACGACATCCAGTATACAACTCAGAAAGCTATCAAGGGGAGTGTATTGGCAGACCACTTGGCACACCAGGCAGTAGACGACTACCAGTCAATGAACTTTGAATTTCCTGACGAGAGCATCATGGTGGTGACTGATTGTGAAGTACCTGGACCGGATGAAGGACCTGAGGAAGGATCCCGATGGTCTATGCACTTTGATGGAGCCTCCAACGCTTTGGGTAACAGTATCGGCACTGTGATCATATCCCCTCAAGGCACTCATACTCCACTCACTGCCCGACTATGTTTCAACTGCACCAACAACATGGCGGAGTATGAGGCATGCATCATGGGTCTTCAAGCTGCGATTGACTTAAGGATCAAGTTTCTGAGTGTCTTCGGAGATTCCGCTCTCGTGATCAATCAGATCAAAGGCGAGTGGGATACGAAACATCTGAATCTTATTCCTTACAAAGAATGTGTGTTGACATTGATCCCCCATTTCACGGAGATCACTTTTGAACAATTTCCAAGAGAGGAGAATCAGTTGGCGGACGCGCTGGCTACGATGTCTTCTATGTTCAAAGTCAAGTGGGACAATGAGGCTCCCCGGATCATTTTCTGGAAACTGGATGAACCTGCATACTGTTGTGATCTTGAGGCTGAGGTAGTAACTGAAAAACCCTGGTATCATGAGGTGAAAAGGTACTTAGAAGCTCAAGAATACCCTGAAGGTGCATCCATCAATGATAAAAAGTTTCTGAGAAGGTTCGCAGCAAAGTTCTTCCTCAGCAACGACATTCTGTACAAGCGAAACCATGATTTGACCTTACTGCGTTGTGTGGATAAGACTGAAGCAGAAAGGATCATGGCAGAACTGCATGAAGGTACCTTCGGAACACATTCCATTGGACACACCATTGCAAAGAAGATCCTTCGGGCAGGATATTTCTGGTCCACAATGGAAGCTGATTGTTACCAACATTCTCGGACATGTCATAAGTGCCAGATATATGCAGATAAGGTGCACATTCCTCCAGTTCCTCTGAATGTCTTGACAACACCTTGGCCTTTCACAATGTGGGGACTTGATATGATCGGCGAGATTAAACTTACGGCATCCAACGGGCACTGCTTCATCCTGGTAGCGATTGATTATTTTACAAAGGGGGTTGAGGCAGCTTCCTACGCTACAGTAACCAAGAATGTCGTGGCACGGTTTATTCGGAACAACCTGATCTGTCGATACGGCGTCCCGGAGAGGATCATTATGAACAATGGTACCAATCTTAATAACAAGATGATCACTGAGCTCTGCGAGCAATTCAAGATACAGCACCACAACTCTTCTCCTTACCGACCGAAGATGAATGGGGTTGTAGAAGAAGCAAATAAGAATATTAAAAAGATTGTGCAGAAGATGACAGTAACCTACAAAGATTGGCACGAGATGTTACCGTTCGCTCTTCATGGGTACCGTACCTCAGCAAGGACGTCAACCGGGGCAACCCCCTTTTCCTTGGTCTATGGCATGGAGGCAGTCTTACCGATTGAAGTCCAGATACCCTCTCTCCGGATAATGAAGGATGCAGATCTGAGCGAAGGTGACTGGATCTAGACTCGACTTGATCAGTTAAACCTAATTGACGAAAAGAGACTCGCTGCTATCTGTCATGGTCAAACGTACCAAAAACGGATGATCAGGGCATTTAACAAGAAAGTCAGACCACAAGAGTATCAAGTTGGGGACCTGGTAATCAAACGCATCATCCTTCCTCAGAGTGATCCCAGGGGAAAATGGACCCCTACGTACGAAGGGTCATTTGTGGTTAAACATATGTTCTCAGGAGGAGCCATGATTCTAACCACCATGGATGGTGACGACCTTCCTCACCCCGCCAATACAGACATAGTAAAAAGACACTATGCATGATAAAAGACCCGCTAGGTTGACATACCTAGGCAAAAATTAGGGCTTCCCGGCGAACCAAAAGGGTTCGGGCAAAATGAGGGATGAAATGAAAAATCTGTACACCCGGCAAGTCGAAAACCTGAAAAGGCGGCTTGGGCAAAAATGGGTATCCCGGTGGACTGAAAACTCGAAAGGGCGGTCCAGGCAAAAGTTAGGGATTAAAGCGTAATACTATGTCTCATTGGATCACCTTGCATCCAAAATCCGGTATCAACATCAAGTTCAGACGGCATCGACCAGTCAGCTTCATCTTCAACTGAGCAGCCAAGTGATGAGACGCTCGAAGATATAAAGGCGATAGCAGAGTTGGAACCCAGTGGGATTATTCTTTTCACATAGCTGTTTTGTTTTCCCTTTTTGTAAAATTGTATAAACTCTGTTGTTCGGCGGCGTTCTCTTACTAGGACGTCAGCCCCTTGTACATAAACGCCTATTTACAGGCAGATTCAAAAATCAATACAAATTCACTTTTCAGCTAAATTGCCAATGGTTTTTCCTTTTTCTGTTTTGTTTTGCGAAGAACGTCCAATGTTCGATTGTGATATATGCATTTGGCACTAATTGCAAACTCATAAATATTTACATGCGGAACAAAGGATTAATTACAGGTAACATCAGAAACAGGGGCAATAATGAGTTGTCTAAGCAATCTAATTACTCTGTCCACCAAGGTACCAAGGTAAGTTCGGCTGAAGAATGTAATCAAGATATCTTAATTACCCAGAGAATAAGACAAGATTCAATAATTCTCCCCAAGCAGTTGGTCTCCCATCAGCCCTAACAAAGGCACAGTACCCACAGCAAGTCAGCGATACTCTCCCCAAGCAGAGTTAGCCTACTCAGTCAGCCTTAAGGAAGTTGGGTATCCCCAAAAGATCTCAATATTCCCCAGCGTAGCATGCAGACATTCTTAACAAGCATCCCCGGCAATTTTGATCTAAGATTGTTCCCCGTCGGAATACCAGACATCCAGTGGAGCCACTTCCCCAGTGCAATCTCAAAAGTATCCCCAGGAAAGTGGAATCCATATCCCCAGCAGGTCTTAAAGCTTATCCCCAGTAGATTCTGGAAGCTTATCCCCTGCAGAGTACGAACGCTCCCCCGGATTTATTCAAAGGTTATTCCCTCACCAGGATATAACTGGGTTATCCTCAACTAAAAACCACGGAAAGATCGTCCCCGGCGAAGTCTTCCTATCCCCAGCGGAGTTCATCTTCCAACAAAGCTCAACAATGGTATCCCCGACGGAGTTATCATCAACCTCAGCAAAGTGCCTCTTTCCCCACAGAGTAATTCCCCGCAGAGCAATCTATTCGCCAAGTTTATTCCCCAACGGAGTCATCTTCTCCTACCGGTATTCTTGCAACCATCATCCCCAGCGGAAACAAAGAGCGCTACTCTTCAACATCAAGCCCAGGATTTAAGTTCCCGACACCCGTCAAGGATTTATTTTCCTAGACAAAAATACATTCGTGAACATCATATCTTCATACATTATAGCATGCACATACGCATCATGGACATACAATCTCATTTATTTTGAAAACATCACGCATGTCATACATCATGACATTGCATACAACTAACATTTTGTCTTTTCAGGACAAAGGTCAATACAACGATAATTACTATCAACTGTCGTGATTCCAGATCCGATTCCTGTATCTCGCCAGGGTGTATCTGTTGACGACTATATTCCAGACTCGATTCCTGTATCCTGCCAGGGCACGTCTGAAGAGTTCGAAGATCTGATTCCTGTATCTCACCAGGGTGTATCTGTTGACGACTAATTCTAGACTCGATTCTTGTATCTTGCCAGAGCACGTCTGAAGAGTTTGAAGATCCGATTCCTGTATCTTGCTAGGGTGTATCTGTTGACGATTAATTCCAGACTCGATTCCTGTATCTCGCTAGGGCACGTCTGAAGAGTTCGAAGATCCGATTCCTGTATCTCGCCAGGGTGTATCTGTTGACGACTATATTCCAGACTCGATTCCTGTATCCTGCCAGGGCACGTCTGAAGAGTTCGAAGATCCGATTCATGTATCTCACCAGGGTGTATCTGTTGACGACTAATTCCAGACTCGATTCCTGTATCTTGCCAGGGCACGTCTGAAGAGTTTGAAGATCCGATTCCTGTATCTTGCCAGGGTGTATCTGTTGACGACTAATTCCAGACTCGATTCCTATATCTCGCCAGGGCACGTCTGAAGAGTTTGAAGATCCGATTCCTGTATCTTGCCAGGGTGTATCTGTTGACGACTGATTCTAGACTCGATTCCTGTATCATGCCAGGGCACGTCTGAAAAGTTTGAAGATCCGATTCCTGTATCTTGCCAGGGTGTATCTGTTGACGACTAATTCCAGACTCGATTCCTGTATCTTGCCAGGGCACGTCTGAAGAGTTCGAAGATCCGATTCCTGTATCCTGCCAGGGTGTATCTGTTGACGACTATTCTCCGGACTCGATTCCTGTATCTTGCCAGGGCACGTCTGAAGAGTTTAAAGATTCGATTCCTGTATCCAGCCAGGGCACATCTACATGAAGAGTTTGAAGATCAACTCCTGTAACAGGCCAGGTAATAATTTTTCTTTCTCAGGTACGCAAGTTCTCGCTAAGGAATCTCTTACGCGATCGACACCTAGATGGCATCTATAAGCCCATCCACATACCAACAGTTCTAGATGGCATCTATAAGCCCATTCCCTACATCACACTGCTGATACTCTACTATGTGAGTGCAAATTTCTGGGCACTCTAGTGTTCAATCATCTTCCACCTTCGGATTACGAAAGGCACGCCAACCAATCTACATCCTCAGGTCTAAGAAGATTGAACAGGGGCAACTGTTGTACCCTAAAATTTTCCCTCCCATATTCTTCAAGATTTGCCAAGGTCAATCTCCAAATGATTCAAAACCACTCAAGGGTTGCACAGTCCAATTGCCTCCTAACACAGTCAAAATTAGGGTTTTGGTTCTTGCAAAGAAAATGAGGTTTTCAAGGGTCCAATCAAGTCCCACATGCCCATATACATTGTCAAGCATCCATATGTCAAGTTTCAAGACTCACAGCATCAAATTGCACAGTCAAAAACCCTAAATGCTCCACAGTCAACTACAGGGGCAAAATGGTCATTTGACAGTCAAAAGTCAAAAATTTTGGTCAACATCTCATTTTGAAGCCACAAACATCATTTGATCAATTCTTGATCATGATTCTCAAAGCATGGCTCAAAAAGTCTCAAGATGCAAAAGTTTCTATTTTTGGACAGTTGAAAAAGTCAACTGCAAATTGACCAAGGCATAACTTCCTCATGGTTTATCATAAAAATTCCATCCAATGCTCATTTTGAAGAGAATGAAATTTCCTACAACTCATCTTCACACTTCAAGTCCAAGAAATGCTCTCACAAAAAGTTATCAATTTCAACATTATAGGTCATTTTCAAAAGTCAACAAAAAGGCATTTTAAGTCAAACACCATAACTTGAGATTGGTAAATCAAAATGACATGGGACCAAAGGCATTGGTTAGAGGACTTCAAGACCTTTCCAAAATGTCCAAGAACATGATCATAGCTTCAAAATTGAGCAAGATATGCATTGGAGAAGTTGGGAAATTTTTGGGAATTTTGAAAAGTCAACTTTGCCTAAAACACTTCAAATTTGCTAATGGGCCTCAAATTCTTCCTTGAATCATTACCCAAAGCCTATGCACGACCCATTGAGCTCAAAGGGATTTATTTTCTTATTTTTAATTAATTAATTGAATTTTTATTTTTATTAATTCATTTAATTAGATTTAATTATGAGAAAATATCAAATAATGCTTTTTCAAATCTTTTGTGCAGCAAATATGTTCCAAATATGCTAAAGATTTCGTGCATCAATCAACAAGACCAAATCTTCCATGATTGGCAAGGTTTTCATGGAAAAAAGATTGAAAAATATATGATGAAAATCAAAGATTCAAAACATCAATTCATGGACTTATGGGCTTGTTTCTTGACCTAGAATCGTTCACTTACATATGCACAAGAAAACCTAATTCAGACATACACGAAAAAGCTGCAAAAGACCCATAACCAAATTGCAAATTTTCAACAAAAACTTGGAATCTGAAATCACATTTGCAGGATCACTCAAGGCCTAAAACCTATTCCAACACCTTGCTGACATTGCTAGGAAGCTATAGCAACCAAGAACAAGCTTCCACGTCCAAGAAAACGGTAGAACAGAATCGTGTTATTCACAAAAATTTCCATAATCGAATTCTGCATTCTATGCATCATTGTTATATTTTGATTGTTGATTTATGCTACTAACATCTTCCTGAAGCGTTTGGCATAGTTTAATTGTTCTAAAAGTGCTTGAATCGAAATCTACCATTGATGAAACCTAGGGTTTCAGAAGCTTCAAAATAGGGCTTCCCATATACTGTAAAATTGGACCATCAAACATACATGGACGAATTCGTTGCAAGAAACCTGATTCAACGATGACCTCGCGCTCAATTTATGTTAACGCATCTTCTAATCGCTATTTTTCGTGGCTGTGCTTAGTGGGGGTTTAAAACCCCCGCTACTTGTTTTATGTTTTTGCAGATAAGCGAAGAAGAAGGCTAGCATGTGCAGGCATGGTTGGGTAATTCAAATATTAGCGTGTTTTTCTTTGTTATAGCATAGTTGCCTTTTTTTTCATATATTATAATTCTTTGTTATATTATATACAAACAAACGCAATAGATCAATTGGCAAGGGACGTGTCTGGCAGGTATAGGGACCTGGGTTCGATTCCCAGGTCCCCCATACAATTGTTATTATTTTTTCTAATCCATTCCCATGCAGTGCACGCCCCAGGGTCCATCATGCAGCCTCACGTCCAAGCTTGCCACATGGCCATGAGCTTCCATCCAAGAGTCAGAAGATGAAGACCATCATATGGTCCAGTCAACCAGCGTATACACGATCTGGAAAGTCAAACAAGGCTTTTTGTCAATGGGCCTGAGTTGCTGCAAACACCTCCATTCTGGGCCTGATACCCCCTTTGTTTGTATTCTTTTTAATTTTCTTTTCTTTTCTTTTTTAATTATTTTTAAATTGTTTTAATGGTTTTTCTTAATTCATCATAAAATAATTTTCATAGTATAAAAAACAGAAAATCAAAAATACAAAATATGTTTAATTAATATTTAATTCACCATTAATTTATTTTTGTAAATAAACTCTAACAATTAATTTAGTTTAACTTAGGTTTTAAACTTTAATCTTTTTCTTAATAAATAAAAAATATCTAGAAATAGGGTTTTTTGACATTCTCGTCTTTTTTCTTAATTAAATCATTTTTCTCATTATTTATTATTATTGTTAATTGCCATTTATTTTTGTAAATAAACATGTACATTAATTAATTAGCGTAAATTAAGTTAACTTGGATATTTTCTTTAATAACTAAAAATAATCTAGAATTAGGGTTCCCATTTAATTTTAATTTTCTTTATTTCATAAAATACAAAAAAAAAACATAAAAAACAATTTCTTTTCTTTCTTTAAATAATAAATAGACTTTAATTTCATTTAATTTCAAGCAAAGGGCCAAAACCCTCGGACATTCAATTTTAATTTCTTTTCGCGCATTATTTTCCTTTCGAATATTATGTAACTGTTCAAGGATTGTAATAGTAATTAGGTCCTTTTACTTTCCGCATTTTTATCAAAAACGGGTCTTTGTACTTTGGCGATGTATAGACCCGCGCCTTGTAATAGCGTAGCTTTATATTTCCGCTTTTAACTTTCCGCACTCTTAAATTCTAAATTGCATGAAAGAATGTATGGCTAATTAAAAACAAGCGTAGCTCACAATGCCATGATCAAAGATAAATGTTAAACTGAAAATAACACACAAGTCCACACACCACTTCTAGGGTACGCCTCACCTGTTGCCTTCGAAACATGGTCGTCAAGTATAGGACGTTTTAGTAAGTCCTTATGTCCATGATCCGGTTGCCTCGGAACAAGTTGCCTCGAATCAGTTGCCTCGAAATAGTTGCCTCGAAATGGTTGCCTCGAAATAAAAAAAGGATCAAGGAGATAAGGGTAGCTTCTAAGGTGTCCTATTGTTGCTTCGGTGACCACACTGTCCCTACACTCGAATTGACCCGAACACCTCCAATGGTGGTGCTACCTACCTCTCAATGGTGGGATGGCACTACCTTAAGGACATTTACACAGCCTAATTCCTTAGGGTAGGTAGATGACTCATAGATACTTGCTCTATTCAAAAAACAAATAAAAAACCTTTTCACACCGACACTTTCAAAAAGCTTTCAAAACAATTTTTCAAACACTCTTGAGGACAGATACAAGAGTTATTCAGAAATCTTTAAACGAAACTTTTTCAAACCCACGCACACTTGAAAAGCAAACAAACATTTTGAAAACATAAAGAGCAAGTACCTAAGAGCCCATGGATAACCATGGATAGAAAGGGTGCTAACACCTTCCCTTTCTATAAATCTACCTCCTGAACCGAGAAACTATCTCATAAGGAATTTTGCTGTGCTTTTGTCCTGTCCATGTTGGAGAAAATAAAAGACGGTGGCGACTCTTGCTTACCGCGACATTTCGCGAACCAGCGTTAAACAGTCAGTTCTAAATCCACCGATCATAGATGGCCCTCATGACATACTGATTTCGGACCTAGTTTTTTACTTCGACAACGATGCGCAAGGACTTCGACAAAGGTTCATCAGAGCTTGGAGGATGCCTAACAAGGTGGATAGTAAGACATTGGGGCACACGAATTCCATCCCCCTTGAGCCTTATCTCAAGTGGGTACGAACCCGCTCCCAGAATCTTATGATGCCATACCCTCACATTCTCCCCTTTATCAAAGAGCCTGTTATGGAAGGAGAGGTTCCATACACCATCCTACATCCTGACATGCCAACATCATGGGAAGAAATGCAAAAGAGTTGGATCCAACTCAAGGAAGAACGAGACACTTTTGAAGTCAGCTTCTATGCCAGCGAGAAGAAGGTTTTAGAGCTCACCCGTCGACTTCACGAGGAGGAAACCCTCAACACTTACATCGCACCAAAGAGGATGCGCAATGTCTTTTTACATTAGGAATTTTGTAATATTTCGCCCATGGGGCATTTATGTACTAACAAATTTCTTCTTAATATGACGTGCGTTCTTTTTTTGATTGGCAACAAATCTGAAATTTTGAACCCTTGAATGCATTACATGAATAGCATACCATTCATCATATGCATAAACAGGTCTTCACTCCAGGTTTCCTTATCTTTCTGTTGTTTATTTCAGCAAGATGGATTTGGAGCAAACGATAAAGGATCTGCAGGCACAAAATTCACAGTTCCAGCAACTCCTCATGACCTTGGCAAAGGGTCAGGAGGACCTCAAAGTTTTGTTGGAGAAGAATAAAGAGAAAAAGAAAAAGAGACCTGGAGTAGCCACTTTGGGAAGAAGATTTAAGCATCATGCCAGAAGAGTTCTTGAGTTCCCCTCAATGTCTGACGAAGGGGCTGGTAAAGGGAAAGGGGCTGTTGTGCCTTCCGAATCCGAGGTTGAAGAGGAGGAAGAGGAAGAAGACGAAGACTACTCTGAACAACAGTATCCACCAGCCGATGAAAAATATAAGAACCTTGAAGATAGACTGGCAGTTATGGAGTTGCAGAGGGTGCCCGGATTGGATTTTGAAGAACTAGGGTTGGTGGCTGGGATTGTTATCCCTCCCAAATTCAAGGTACCAACATTCGCCAAGTACGACGGTCTGTCTTGCCCTAAGATGCACTTGAGGTCGTATGTCAGAAAAATCCAACCCCATTCATCCAATAAAGACCTATGGGTACACTTTTTCCAAGACAGCTTGTCTGGCACGCAGTTAGATTAGTTTTATCAGCTCTAGAGATCAGAGGTTCACAATTGGGAAGACTTGGCAACTGCTTTTTACCGTCAGTATCAATATAATGCTGATTTGGCACCCACTCGTACTCAGTTACAAAGTATGGGGATGGCTTCCAATGAAGGGTTTAAAGAGTACGCTCAAAAGTGGCGCGATCTGGCTGGAAGGATGCAGCCGTCATTATCAGATAGGGAGTTAGTTGATATGTTCCTGGGGACCCTGTCTGGCCCTTTCTTCAACCATCTAATCGGGAGCTCTTCTGTGGGATTTACTGAGCTGATTTTGACCGGCGAAAGGGTCGAGGCCGGTATTAAAAGTGGAAAGATTCAAAAGGATGCTTCTGCATCCACCACTGTTAAGAAACCTTTCCTGGCCAAGAAGGAAGCATTTGTTGTGTACTCTCAGAAGGGATTGGGAAGAACTGAGCGTCGGTCGACTGTAGGGGCCGTGATGATTCAAAACTCGTCAAATGATCAACCACGTAACAATCAGTCGAGACCTATTCAACAACGGGTGGAAAGGCCACAGTGACAGTTCACCCACATCAACATGACGCCCACTCAGGTACTTCCTCATCTGTTGAAGCTGAATCTGACCAGTTTAAAGGAAGCACCTAAGAACCCTAACACCTCCTCTCCATACTACCACTCAAATGCCAAGTGTGCCTACCATTCTGAGAGTGCTAGGCACAATACCAATAATTGCTGGGCACTTAAGAACAAAATTTAGGACTTAATTGACGCCAAAGAGGTTGAATTTGGCGTTCCTGAGAAGCCCAATGTTATATCCGCTGCAATGCCCAAGCACGGCCACAATGTGCATGCTGTTTTGGAAAACCTCCATGTTACTAATGTTGTCGATCTGTTGACTCCATTGTTAGTGATTAAAGAAAATTTGTTGCGAGCCGGGATCTTTCCTAGTTGTGGTAAAGACTGTTATCTTTGTTTGAACATTTAAGGTGATTGTCCAATGTTGAAGTCAGGTGTCCAACGCCTGATGGATACTCAAGAGATACTTTTCCAGAAAACCCCTGTTGACACTTTCAATCCTATTACTCCTGATACTTGTGATACTTCAACCAACGATATTGCTATCATAACCATTTCCGAAAATCCTCCCAAGGCTTGCAAAAGGCCGGTATGGATTACACCCAACTCTGAATGTGTACCTTTAAAGATCACCATGCCGGGACATGTCCCGTACAAATCCAGCAAAACGATACCGTGGAACTATGGGGGAGAAATCTTCTACCACGACATCAAACAAATCGAAACAGTCCAAGAGATTTCTGAGGAAGACCCTGCTATAGGGAACATCGCGGGTACAAGCAAGATAACCCGCAGTGGCCGGATCTTTTCTCCGGAGATTGCTCCCCCCCGAGCAGTTTTCGGACCCTTGAAAGCGTATGCACCTGTTGGACCATATGTGCAAGGCCTAGTGATTGAAGAACTGGATACTCCTATAGTAAAACCATCTGCTGAAACTACCAACAAGGCTAAGGGGATACTGGAAGTGCCTGTCAAGACGAAGGATCATGTTGTGGTTATCCCCGAAACCACTCAGAAAGAAATGGATGAAATCTTGAAAATAATCAGAAAAAGTGACTACGACGTTGTGGAATAATTAGGGCAGACCCCTTCTAAAATTTTAATGTTGGCTCTTCTGCTCTATTCTGAGGCCCACGCTAAGGCCCAGATCAAATTCTTGAAGGCGGGACATGTTCCCCAAGAGACTTCGGCTGACCAGTTTCAGGAATGTGTGGCCAGTCTTAATGCTGATAATGGCCTTGGCTTTTCCGATGCTGACTTAACCCCCAAAGGAAGGAAACATAACGATGCATTACATGTGTCAGTTGAATGCCGAGGAACCACTCTCGCCCATGTCTTAGTTGATACTGGTTCTTCCTTGAACGTGCTGCCAAAGAAAGCCTTAGACCGCTTGGACTGCGAAGGACTGACTCTCAAGCCTAGTAACATCATTGTTAGGGCTTTTGATGGTTCCAAGAGAATGGTTCATGGAGAGGTTGATATTCCTATCAAAGTAGGCACAAAAGTCTTCAACTCAACCTTTTACGTGATGGACATCCGACCATCATATTCATGTTTTCTAGGAAGACCATGGATCCATTATGCCGGGGCAGTTACCTCCTCTTTACACCAGATGTTGAAATATCCTGTTAAGGTTAAAATTATAACGGTGCACGGCGAGGAAGAGTACATGATAAGCCATCTTAACTCCTTCCGTTATGTGGGGCTGGATGGCGAGTTCATCGAAACGCCTTTCCAGCATTTTGAGGAAGTTTCTCCCGAGGTAGCAGTTGCGAAGACAATGGTTGAGGTGCATATTGCTCCCAAGCACGTATCTAGGATGGCATCTCTCAAGGACGCAGAGGCGGTAATCAAAGAAGGGAAGAGTACAGTATGGGGACAATTGCCTGACTTTCCCCATAAGACGGACAAGTTTGGTTTAGGGTTTACAGCTGCAGGACAAAAGGCTATGCGCCGTTCTAAGACTGGAGGGCCACCCGTAAGGATCACTCATCACGAAATTAATGTTGTAGAAGATGAAGATGAAGAGAGCCATTTTGAAGATTGGATCTTCCCGACCGTCGAAGGGGGTTTGAGCAATTGGGAAGCAAAGGATTTTGTTCCTATCACCTTTATCAACCAGTAATTTTACCTTTGAACAATTTCCCATTTTTATGGTCTGTAATAACTAAAACAATTCGCACACTATTTTCACCTCATGCCTTGCCCGGGGCATGTAGGTCCATTTGTAAGGGTTTGATCTTCTTCATTATCATATGCCATGTTTTAATGAATCATTGGACGTTTTTCATCTATAAATTGTTGTGTTCATTTTCTTTCCTTTTGCATTTTTGTTTTGTTTAAGGATGGCTATCCCTTACACACACCCACACTCACAAATGCAGGTACCCATCCGCTCTGAATTCCAT
Organism: Vicia faba; assembly: GCA_948472305.1. Lineage (NCBI taxonomy): Eukaryota > Viridiplantae > Streptophyta > Magnoliopsida > Fabales > Fabaceae > Vicia > Vicia faba. The sequence continues at coordinate 53,091 of CATIWC010001049.1, forward strand.
GGGTGACTATTCTGTTTTGGCCTTCGATAACTCTAAGGATTTGGTCAATCATGTTGAGTACGAAGTTGACGAAGACTGTGAAGTGCCGGGAGAGTTAGCCAGACTTCTACAACAAGAAGAGAGAGCTATTCTGCCTCATGAAGAGTTGCTAGAAACCATCAACTTGGGGATAGAGGAAGACAGGAAAGAGGTAAAAGTGGGTGCCAACCTAGAACCAAATGTCAAGGAGCGCTTAGTGAAGTTGTTGAACGAATATGTTAAAATCTTCGCCTGGTCTTATGAAGACATGCCGAGACTAGACACAGATATCGTGGTTCACCGTCTCCCTACAAGATAAGATTGTCCACCGATCAAGCAAAAAGTTCGCCGAATGAGGCCCGACATGTCTGAGAAGATCAAAGCTGAGGTAATGAAGCAATTTAACACTGACTTTCTAGCTGTTACTTCCTATCCACAATGGGTTGCTAACATTGTGCCCGTGCCTAAGAAGGACGGCAAAGTCAGAATGTGTGTGGACTATCGGGATTTAAACAGGGCTAGCCCTAAAGACGATTTTCCACTGCCACATATCGATATCTTGGTTGACAACACAGCTCAACACAAGGTTTTTTCCTTCATGGATGGATTCTCGGGATACAACCAGATCAAAATGGCCCCCGAGGACATGGAGAAAACTACTTTTGTCACGCAATGGGGTACCTTCTGCTACAAAGTGATGCCATTCGGACTGAAGAATGCAAGGGCGACCTACCAACGCGCCATGGTAGCTTTGTTTCATGATATGATACATCATGAGATCGAAGTTTACGTAGACGACATGATAGATCGATCACATACAGGAGAAGAACACCTTGATCATTTGCAAAAGCTGTTTGCCAGGTTGAAAGAGTACAAGCTCAGACTAAACCCAAGCAAGTGCACTTTTGGGGTTAGGTCTGGTAAACTTTTGGGATTTATTGTCAGCAACAAAGGCATTGAGGTTGATCCAGCTAAAGTAAAGGCTATACAAGAAATGCCTGCTCCCCGTACTGAAAAGGAGGTTAGAGGATTCTTGGGACGCTTGAACTATATTGCGAGGTTCATCTCTCACCTGACATCTACCTGTGAGCCAATCTTCAAGCTGTTGAAGAAAGATCAGGTGGTTGAATGGAACAACGATTGTCAAGTTGCTTTTGATAAGATCAAGGAGTATTTACTAGAACCTCCTATTTTGATGCCACCCGTGGAAGGAAGGTCGTTAATCATGTATCTGACTGTTTTGGATAACTCAATGGGGTGCTTGTTGGGCCAACATGACGAGTCTGGCCGAAAAGAGCATGCCATTTATTACCTTGGCAAAAAGTTTACCGACTATGAGACTCGATACTCACTGCTCGAAAAAACTTGCTGCGCTTTGGTATGGGCTACTCGCCGGCTAAGGCAGTATATGTTGACTCACACCACTTTGCTAATTTCCAAAATGGATCCGATCAAGTATATCTTCGAGAAGCCTGCTTTATCTGGAAGAATCGCTAGATGGCAAATGATCCTGACTGAGTATGATATCCAGTATACTACCCAAAAAGCTATAAAGGGGAGTGTACTAGCTGACCATCTAGCTCACCAAGCCGTCGAAGATTACCAATCTATGAGATTCGACTTCCCTGACGAGGACATCATGACTTTGGACAACATCGAAGGTAACAGACCGTATGACGGACCTGAACAAGGATCCCGATGGACCCTGTACTTTGATGGTGCTTCAAATGCACTTGGAAACGGTATCGGTGCGGTACTCATTTCTTCGGAAGGTTTCCATACATCCTTCATTGCCCGACTTTGCTTCAGCTGTACCAACAACATGGCTGAATATGAAGCTTGCATCTTTGGTCTCAAGGCTGCTATAGACTTGGGAATCAAATCTTTGGTCGTATTTGGGGACTCAGATTTGGTTATCAGTCAAGTCAAAGGAGTGTGGGATACCAAACATCCTAATCTTATCCCATACAAAGAACATGTCTTGACGTTGTTGCCTCATTTTGAGCAGATTACCTTCGAGCATTTCCCGCGAGAAGAAAATCAGCTAGCGGATGCTCTAGCTACAATGTCTTCCATGTTTAAACTCAAATGGGATAACGAGGCTCCCCAAATCACCATCGAGCGGATGGACGAACCGGCGCACTATCATGAAATTAATACCGAAGAAGTAGTGGAACAACCCTGGTTTCATGAAATCAAAAGGTATCTCCAGACCAGAGAATATCCTGAAGGAGCTTCCGTCAATGACAAAAAGTTCTTAAGGAGATTCGCTGCCAAGTTCTTCCTAAGCAATGGCATCCTTTATAAGCGCAGTCATGATTGTGTTCTACTTTGTTGTGTGGACAAGGTTGAAGCAGAGTTGATCATGACCAATATACACAACGGCACATTTGGCACCCACTTGAGCGGACATACAATGGCTAAGAAAACTCTGAGGGCAGGCTACTACTGGTCTACCATAGAAGTTGATTGTCATCAACATTCTCGTACTTGCCACAAATGCCAAGTCTACACCGACAAGGTACATATTCCTCCTGTTCCTCTCAACATTCTGACAGCTCCTTGGCCATTCGTAATGTGGGGCATTGACATGATTGGAGAGATCAAGCCCACGACATCCAATGGACATCGCTTCATCTTGGTGGCTATTGATTACTTCACTAAATGGGTTGAGGCAGCTTCCTATGCCTCAGTTACAAAGAATGTGGTTGCCCGCTTCATTAAGCAGAACCTCATATGCCGATATGGTATCCCCGACAGGATCATCACAGACAATGGTACAAATTTTAATAATACTATGATCACCACTCTATGCGAGCAGTTCAAGATTTATCATCACAATTCATCTCCCTACCGGCTGAAGATGAACGGTGTTGTTGAAGCCGCAAACAAAAATATTAAGAAGATCATTCAAAAAATGACAGTCACCTACAAGGACTAGCATGAGATGTTACCGTTTGCTCTGCATGGGTATCGTACCACAGCACGTACTTCAACTGGGGCAACTCCCTTTTCTTTGGTATATGGCATGGAAGCTGTTCTACCTATGGAAGTTCAGATTCCTTCCTTGAGGATTATGAAGGATGCCGATTTGAGTGAAGACGATTGGATTCAGACCCGGCTTGATCAACTTAACTTGATCGACGAGAAGTGACTTACTGCTGTTTGTCATGGTCAGACGTATCAAAAACGGATGATCAAGGCTTTCAACAAGAAAGTCAGGCGTCAGGTATATCAAGTTGGAGATCTTGTAATCAAGCGGATCATCTTACCGCAAAGTGATCACAGGGGAAAATGGACTCCTACTTATGAAGGACCATTTGTAATCAAGAGCATCTTTTCTGGTGGGGCAATGATTCTAACCACCATGGACAGTGATGACTTGCCGCATCCTGCGAACACAGACATAGTCAAAAGATACTACGCATAAAATGACCCGACAAGTTGAAAACCTGAAAGGGAGACTTGGGCAAAAATGGGCATCCCGGTGAATCGAAAACCCGAAAGGGCGGTTCAGGAAAAAATTAGGGATAAAACAAAAACATTTGTACACCCGGCAAGTTGAAAACCCGAAAGGGCGACTTGGGCAAAAAAGGGTTTCCCGGTGGATCGAAAACCCGAAAGGGCGGTTCAGGCAAAAGTTAGGGAATTAAAGCGTATGACAGTGTCTCGTCAGATCACTTTAAGAACAATCTCTTCACCAACAAGCTCCAAGCTTCTGATTAATCCAATCATCTACGGACGAAGCAACGAATGGACAGATACTCAGAGTTGTGAAGGCTATAGCAGAATGGGAACCCCATGGAATTGTTACACATAGCCATCTTTCTTTTATATAAATTTTTCTCAATTTTTACGACAACATTCCCTTACTAGGATGTTTGTCTCCTTTGTACAAAGACACTTACAAAAATTAATACGAATATACTTCAAAGCGCAGAAACTTGCTTGCCTTTCTTTTTCTGTTTTACACTTATGTTTTATTTGAAAAACGTCCAATGTTTTGTTGAATAGCCATATGCATTTGAATATAATCACTGCTTACAAATAAAACGAAATTGGGAAAGGATAATTACTGCTAGGTTGGAGGTGTAGGAAGATATCTTTATGCCATTCAAGAAGAGATCCCCTGCATTACTTTGTTCAGATCCTCAACAAAGCTAAAACCTCGGGGTACATGTCCCCAGCAGAGTTAAGCTTCAAGATCCCCCGACGAAGCCAGTACATTTCAAACTGGATTCCCTAGCCAAGTTAAAGCTTCAAAGTTCCCATCAGAGTTCAAACTCCCAATTCCCAGTGGAGCCAGAATAATCTAAACCTTCTTCCCCAGTGAAGTCCAATTTCCAATCGATCAAATTCCCTCAATTTCCCCAACAGCTAGGATGATTCCCCAGTAGATTGGCATACAATCCAAAACTCCTGATTTCACCGGCTGAGTAAACATTCTACCCACAGGGTCATTTCCCAACAGATTGAAGATTCTCAGACTCATTTCTATAGCAGAAGTCTCTCATGTTTTAATTCCCCAGTAGAGGTCGTCAGAGTAAACCCTATTCCCCAGGGAAGTCATGAAGAATGCTCAGTCCCAGCAGAAATTGGTGAAGCTCTTGTTAAAATCCCCACAAGTCACCAAGGATTTTCAATCCCCGACAGTGGTTCTAAGATTTCTCATTCTAAACAATCAAAGATCTTTAATCCCCAAGCAGTCAGCAAAGATTTCTCATCTGCAGTAATCAAAGATTTTTTATTCCCCAGCTTCGGTCAAGGATTTATTTTCCCCGGCAACAGTCAAAGATTTCATTATCTCTAGCTATCAAGGATTCAGTTTCCTCACCAAGACAGTTACTCAGCTTACATGCATAACCATTACATTCATATATCATAAACATGGGTTATAATTCATTGCATCATACATGTCATGCAATATAACTTCGTGTTTTAGCTAACATTTTACCCTTTTCAGGATAAGATTAAAAGGTTATCATTAACAATTATTCAGATACAGTATGGATACACCCCAGACACGGCGGTCATTCCATTACTCATTCAAGAACTTCAAGTCAAAATACAGTACGGGTACACCCTAGACACGGCGGTCATTCTACTACTCATTCAGACATCAGCAATCAGATACAGACTAGATACGCTCCAGACACGGCAGCCATTCTATCTCTCATCCAGATTCAACTATCAACTACAAGTTCATATACGCTCCAAACACGGATGCCATTCTGGCCTTTACACCAGCAATTTGATTCCCCCAGTGCAGTCGCCACAGAAGTCATTCTGTCACTTATTCAGATCCCAGTTACAGTACGGATACACCCCAGACACGGCGGTCATTCTACTACTCATACAGATCTCAACTTCAGATATAGTCCAGATACGCTCCAGACACGGTTGCCATTCTGTTACTCATTCATAGTTCATCCCCAGCACACAGTTGCTCCATACACAGATGTTTCTCTGTTACCCCAGATACAATACAGATACATTCCAGACACGGAATTCATTCTGATATATCATTCAAAGTTCAAATACAGTTACAGCTCAGATACGCGCCAGACACAGACGCCATTCTTTTGCTCATACAAACTCAGTCTCCAGATACAGTTCAATGACATCCCGGACACGGATACCATTTTGATGCTCATTCTTCTGACCTGCAGCATTACAATTCAACAAACATTCTTGGATGGCATCTCTAAGCCCATCTCCAGCAAGATTCTACTATCTCCAAATGGCATCTCTAAGCCCATTTCCTTATATATATTTTGATGAGTGCAAATTTACGGGCACTCTAGTGTCCAATCCTCTTTTACCTTCGAGTCACGAAAGGAAAACTTGTCAATCTAACTCTTCAGGTTCAAGAAGATTGAACAGGGGCAACTGTTATACCCCAAAATTTGCCCTCCCATTTTATCAACATTTTCTCATCACCAGACTCTTGGAACTGAAGATCAAGCTAGGGTTTGCTCTGCTCAAGACACCTCCTTGCACTATTGACCTAAATTAGGGTTTGAGTTTTGACAGTGGTGTTTTAGCCTACAATACCCAAATTGACTTTCATACTTCATGTTGGACTCACAAGTTTGTCCATACCAAGTTTCAAGCCTTGATTCAAATTTTTGTCCAGTCAATTGGACAGTTGACCTAGAAATCAACTGTATTGGGGAAAAAGTCAAATGTGGCCAATTGATAGTCAAACCTCATGATTTTTGACCCACTTCAACATAATAAACTCATATATGTCATTTTATCAAGTTTGGATCACAATTCCACAAGAAATTTGATCAGATCACCAAAAGGGCAAAATGGTCATTTTTAGGGTTTTGACTGCACAAAGGCAATTTTTGACTGTTTGACCTAGCCAATGGCAAATCAAGCTCACACAGGGACTCAAGGACTCAATGACATTGTATTGACCCATTCAACAAGTTCAAAAGATCTCAAGTGCATAGGATTGACAGATAAATTTTTCAGTCAACTGATCAAAATTTGACTGTACACTGAAAAGTCAAACTTTGACTTTTTGGTCAAAATCAAGTGCCAAGAGTTATTTTTCATCAAGACATGTCAAATTATGAAACTTGTTCATAAATAAACCCAAAAATGCAAATTAGGGTTTAAAATGGAAAATTTTCATAACTTAGAATTTTTCTAAGTTATAAAATTTTCTTATTTTTTCCTAACTTTGTCCCATTTTTCGTCAAGATGAAAATGGATTCAAACAAAACTTGTAACATGAAAGTTGTGGTCCATCACAAAGTCTACAACTTTTATTCACAAAGTTTTCTCAAAAGAAGCTTGTAGCTCAAGTTATGATTTTTGGAACAAGGGTACCTAAAACTTTTAACTTAGAGAAAATTTGCCCTAATATAGGCAGGATTTTGACCCATCTTCTTGGCCACTTTTCACATAGTTCCACTTTGAATTTCAAGTTGCATTGCAAATATGGATTATAGTACATGTTTCAAGCTTTCCAAATTGTCCAAGATCTCCTCAAACACTCTTGTGGTTAGAGAGAATCGAATGCTTGAAGTTGGTAAAAACTCACTTTTGTCCATGGCCAATACATGTTCATACCAATTTGCAATTATGATCTAGCTAGCTTGGTTCACCATTACAGGCCTCAAAACCAATTTGTACTGCTTAATTTAATGCATATCCATTGAATTAAGGTATTGTCTTGGTCATTAGGGAATTATACACTAGTTTAAGCCTTAAAAGGAAAAAGCAACAATGCCATTTTTGCCTAAACTTCACTTTATGTCAAAACCAAATCCTTGAGGCATGGGGCTAGATCTTTGAGGCAGGATCAAATCCACTAATTCCAGTAACCAAGAGCATAATGTGCAGCATGATATAGGGCTTTCACATGCCTGCATTGGGAGGACACGCATTCTTGCTTGAAAAAGAAGAAAAGTTGCAAATCATATCCATCTCTCACATCTGTTGAAATAAGCTTACACAAACCTTGTAGACAAGTTCCATACCTCCCAACAAGCCTAAAACACGACCCCTTTTCCTCTCAAACTCCCTTGTACACAGAATCACTGTTTTTCTGCAAAATAGAGCAAGTTCTGCATTTTGCAAGCCATAACCAAATTCCATCGTGCGTTTTGTCCAAAGATAGTTCAAACACCTTCCAATCAACTCACTTGAACTATCCCAGGCCCCCATTGCAAGTTGTAACACCTCTAACCCACTTTGCCATTTTTGTTTCAAAGCTCTGCAGGTTGAGTTCTACAGCATGATTCAAGCTGTTTCAAAACAAGCCAAGCATTAGAAAAGCTTCCTTGGACCTCAGGCAAGCTCAAAAGAAGCTCAAACACTATTGAAGGTTGCTACATTGTCCAGCTCGAAGTCAACTGAAACAGGTATTTCATGGATTTCTATCTCTCTATCTAGGAATGGTTAGGCTTAGGTTTGTGAATGAAATATGTTGTACTCATAGCCCTGAAGCCATACATATGCTTAGTTTTCATTTACATTAATCGTGTTAAGAGAATTTCACTCATGAACTTTCTGAAAAAACTAGGTTAGAAATTAGGGCCAGAGAAATTCTCTCTGGTCTTTGAGAGTTAATCCAAGTTTTTTATATGGTTGAATTCGTTGTTTAATTCTCTACAATGTTCATGTTATGAGTTTTGTCAAAAGATCATAGAATCAAGAGTTACAGTTTGGTACATAGCGCGCACAAGTTTGTTTAAAGGAAGAAGAAGAAGTGGATTCTGGGTTGGGCCTGGTTCCTTTTGCTTTTGACACCCCTTTGTTCAGTTTACACCCCCTGGCCCATTTGTTTGAATTTTTGTCATTTTGATATTTTTATTTTGTATTCTGACTTTATTATTTTTTGTCTAAATATAAAAAATGCCAAAAAATTATTTTCTATATTTTTCATATTTATTAGATATTTATTTTTATTTTACTAGTATAAGTATGTAAATAAACTATTTCCTTTTATTAAAAACTCAAAAATAATACAAAAAATATACTTATCTTCATTTATTATTTTTATTTACACTTGAAAATATTTTCTAGAATATACACATTTTTTGTAAATAATTGATTTCTATTTTTGTATATTTAATATATTTAATACACATATATATACTTATATACTTTATCTTATTAAATAATTAGGTCAAAAATATAAAAATATCATATTTTTACTTTTATTAATATTTTACACTAAATTTTTGTAATATACTTTTATTATGTGTATAAATTAATATATTATTGTATATAATTAATAAATAATATTGTTTTTTTTTTTAAGAATTAGGGTTTTGCCTTAAAATATCAAATAATTAAAATTGACTTTATCTTTATTATTTTTTACTTGACATCAAGAAATATACTTTTTACATATATAAAAAAACCTTTTTCTTTGCATAATATATTTTATTTGACTTTTATTTATTTGTATTTTATTCCAGTTATTGTACATTTAAATATTGCCTATACATTCGATTTGGTTGTAATAACTTAGAATTTAATTTCTTGTCAAATACCCCCAATTCAAATTTGTACCCCCCCTCCCTATAGCATGTTGTAATAGTGTAGCATTTAAATTCTCGCATATTTAAAAGCTTTCAATTATGCCATGCTTAGACCTAGGGTTTGTATGCAAATAAAATCAACGACTAGTTTGACCTAATCCAAGATAAATATGCATGAAAAACAAACACAATGCACACTTGCACCCCTAGGGTTACAATCCACTTGTTGCCTTCAAAAATGGGCCATGGTTGCATGTCAAGTATTTTGGCAAAACAAAAACAAAACAAAAGATCATAGTCCCTCGATGACGCTATCTTAGTTGCCTAAACAAAATGATCAAAGTCCCTCAAGAAAATTTCCAAAGATACTTGACACCATTGTTATCGTGGTCTATACGATGACCCGCGCCTGTCCCGTTAACATCCTAACACAAGGTTGTTCACCAAATACAATGGTGAAGCAACACTGTTAAAAGGGTTAAAAACATAAGAAAGATCTTTGAGTAAAATAGGGTAGATAGCTCTTAGTTACTTGATCAAACTTGTAAAAACATCCTTGCTATTTTTTCAAAACACACTTCACCACACAATTTCAAAACCCTACTTTCAAACATTGGAAAACTTTTCCAAAAGACAAAAACATCTTTGTATACATTCAAACAAGAATCATTACAAAGGTTTCCACAACGATGGCCTCTTTTTAAAACATCTTTCAAAATCGCACACAAAGTACCATTTCAAACAATTGAAAAGCAAAGCACGCGATCTAAGCAAGTAACTAAGAGCCCATGGATAACCATGGATAGAAAGGCTGCTAATACCTTCCCTTTCTATAATCTACTCCCCGAACCCAAGAAAACATCTCAAAGGTCTTTCCTGTGCTTTTTGACCTTTCCTTAGGATAAAATAAAAAGTCGGTGGCGACTCTTGCTAAACCAAAACATTTGCGAACACAAAACACAAAATCCCAAGTCAGTTCTCCCACCGTATCACAGTAATCATGATTAATCAATTTCAAGAAAAATAAGTGCTCGTGCATGACCTAAGTAGAGTGTGATAGACACTAAGTCTATGTAATGCATTTGATATACTCAGCATCTGGAAAACCATGAAGATTTCCATCTGATCAGGAACATTTTTGATCGAAACATCTTCTGACGACTGAGATAAAACAAATTAGAAGTCTTTTGTTTAAGTCTGAATTTTATCCCTTCAAACTATGACTATAACACGTTTGATTCTAATGACATCTTACTATGGAAATAGATCCATTTCCATATTCTTTAGAATAAACATAAAACTATCTCCAGCTAAGGGTTTTGTAAAATTATCAGCCCACTGATGGTTTGTATCTATGAATTTCAAAGATATGATCCCTTTCTGAACATAGTCTCTAATAAAATGATGTTTTATTTCTATGTGTTTAGCCCTAGAGTATAGGATATGATTCTTACTTAAACAAATAACAGCGATATTGTCACAAAAGATAAGAATGTTAATTTCATAAATATGATAATCTTCTAGCTGATTCTTCATCCATAACATCTGAGTACTGCATAGTGTTGTTGAAATGTACTTTGCTTCTGCTATTGAAAGAAAAATTGTTGATTGCCTCTTGCTTGACCATGAGATCAGATTTTTTCCTAGAAACTGATAGTTTCCAGAAGTACTCTTCCTCTCTAGTCGATCTCTATCATAGTCTGTATCGCAGAAACCAGAAAGAGAATACTCTGATGTTTTCTCATACATCAAACCAAGATTAGAGGTTCCTTTTAGATACCTTAGAATTCTCTTAACAACAGTTAAATGAGATTCCCTAGGATCATATTGGAATCTAGCGTAAAGATGAACACTGAATAAGATATCATGTCTAGATGCAGTCAGATACAAAAGAGAGTCTATCATACCACGATAGAGCTTCTGACAAACCTTTCCACTTACCTCTTCTTTCTCCAAAATACATGTTGCATGCATTGGAGTCTTTTCTACAGTGCAGTCTTTCATGTTAAATTTCTTCAGAAGTTCTTTGGTGTACTTACTTTGATGTATGTAAGTAGCCTCTGCTTTTTTATCAATCTGGATTCTCAGAAAGAACTTCAATTCTCCCATCACGCTCATTTCAAACTCAGCCTGCATTAGATTGGAGAATTCCTCGCAGAGGGATGGATTAACAGAACCAAAAATAATATCATCAACATAAATTTGAACAATTAGAATATCATTTTTGAAATTTTTGCAGAAGAGTGTGGTTTCAACCTTTCCTATAGTAAATTTATTTTCTATAAGAAAATTACTCAATCTGTCATACCAAGCTCTGGGAACTTATTCACAGCCATAAAGAGATTTCTTTAGTTTAAAAACAAAGTCTGGTTTCTCAGAGTTTTCAAAGCCATGAGACTGTTTGACATACATTTCTTCTAAAATATAATCATTCAGAAATGCACTCTTAACATCCATCTGATAAAGGATAATGCTATGATTGACAGAAAAAGAAACTACAATCAAATAACTTCTAACCTGGCGACTGCTGCAAAGGTTTCTGTATAGTCTATCCCTTCTTGTTGACTATAACCTTGTGCAACCAGTTGTGCTTTGTTTTTGACAACTTCACCCTTCTTATTGAGCTTGTTTCTGAACACCCATCTGGTTAAAATGACGTGGACACCTTTAGGTTTCTGGACAAGATTCCATACCTTGTTCTTTGAGAATTGGTCCATTTCTTCTTCCATAGCCAGAATCTAATATTTATCTATAAGGGATTATTCAATAGATGAAGGTTATATTAAAGAAACTAAACCCAGAAGCACTTCATCAGAAGGTTTAAGAGTTGATCTTGTTCTGACTGGAGCATCTTTACTTCCAAGGATAAGGTCTTTTGGAGGAGAGGATGTGATTATGTTATTCCTTGGTGGAGGTTGATTAGAAGAACTATCAACATTATCAGAAGAAGGAGCTTTTGATTCTTTATCTTCTTGAATGTTCTCCTTTGGTTCAGCAAACATTATGGTTATATCTACAAGCTTTTCACACAATTTTGACTTTTCATAGTCAAGCTTATTATCAAATCTGACATGGATTGATTCCTCCACGATTCATGATTATATGTTATAAATTCTAAAGCCTTTAGAGCATTCAGAGTATCCTAATAGCAGACACTTATGTGCCTTGGAATCAAACTTACCCATATTCTCTTTAATGTTTAACATGTAACAAGTACATCCAAATGGATGGAAATATGAAATGTTGGGCTTTATATTCTTTCACAATTCATAAGGAGTCGTACTTAAAATAGGTCTTATGGGGATTCTATTTTGAATATAACATGTTGTATTCACTACTTCTGCCCAGAAGTGCTTAGCCATATGATTTTCTTCAATCAAGGTGCGAGCCATTTCTCGCAGTGTTCTATTTTTCCTTTCAACAACCCTATTTTGTTGTGGAGTTCTAGGAAAAGAAAAATTATGTACTATTCCATTTGAATCAAAAAGTTTTTCAAAATCTTTATTTTCAAATTCTCCGTCATGACCACTTCGAACTTTGACTATTTTGCAATCTTTTTCATTTTTCACTTGGGAACCAAAGAAAGCAAATACAGAGTATGACTCATCCTTGTGTTTCAAGAATTATACCCATGTCCATCGGCTATAATCATCAATGATGACAAGTCTATATTTCTTACCATTAACAGAAACAGTTTTCACTGGTCCAAATAAGTTAATGTGAAGAAGTTCTAATGGCCTAGAAGTAGAAACAATCTTTTTAACTTTGAAAGAGGTTTTTGAATTTTTTTCCTTTCTGACAAGCTTCACAAAGGGCACTCAAAGTATACTTCAGATTGGGCAAGCCTCTGACTAATCCAAGTTTACTTAGTTGAGAAATCTTTCTTAAGCTAACATAACCCATAAGTTGATGCCAGACCCATTGCTCTTCTTGAACAATCATAAGACATTTTACATTTTTATTTTTCAAATCTGATAATCTTATTTTGTAAATATTGTTCTTCCTCTTGCCATTGATTAGAACTGAGTCATCCTTCTGACTAACAGCTTTACATGAGGTTTGATTAAAAATAACATAATAACCATTGTCACTAAGTTGACTAATTGACAATAAGTTATGCATCAGACCCTCGACTAAAATAACATTGTTAATAGAGGGGAGTTTACCATTACCAATCATTCCAGAACCAGTGATCTTTCCCTTCTAATTTCCTCTGAAACCAACAACTCCTCTAGACTTAAGTTCCAAATATTGAAACATATGCCTTTCTCCCGTCATGTGTCGCGAGCATCCACTGTCTAGATGAAGCTACCAGCATGAAACACAGAGCCACCACCGAACTTTATTTATCCCGAAGGAAGGGGAAATATCGATAAAACCACAAGGGAATGGATAAGATGGTCTTGCGACCGAGAGAAAGGGTAAGGGAGTCGGTTATGCAATTGCAAGGGGAAGGTATTAGCACCCCTCGCATCCGTTGTGCTCAACGGGATCCATTTTGTTTGTTTGTCTTAAAGAGTGTATTTATCTACAACTATGCTTGCTTAAGGGGAAATGAAAGGTTTTTTATTATTGCGTTCGTGAGAGTTTTGCGACCCTTTGCCTACGTATCCAATGAAGAAATCAGAACACCGTAGTTCCTCTAGAAAATGGTTGGTTTGTTTGTGTTTTTTAGTGGGCAACGTTAACGCACGCATTCTAGTAATAGGCACGGCCAGTATCGCGGTAGAACAGAGATAACATGCCCTTCGGGGGAGTTTTGATTTGTTGAGTGTTTTGCGAGTTTTAAAATGAATTCGAATAACAATTAAACGTTTTTGGGTTTTAGATTTGTGAATGAGAAGTTTTAATTATTTACAAAATAAAAATCTAAAGGGAAAATTTTACCCTAATGTTATTATGTACTTGTTGAGCTAAAAGTCTACCTCGACATAAGATGATCGAAACAGGATTTAATTGCCTCATGGAGCTACCTAAGGGATTATGATATCAAGATCTGAACAAGCAAACGAATAAAGAAAATTTAAATTCAACATATTTTTATGGGTTTTTTATTAAGTTAAATAAATAATGAATTATATATATATATATACCTACTTCTAAAATATTCTAATATTTATTGTGATTTTTTAGTAAAGAAAGAAAAAATTAAAAGAAAATTAAAATCTAACTCTAAATGTATTCTAATATTTCTTGTGATTTTTAATTTATTATAAAATATACTTTTTGTTGTTTTTCTTTTTTAAGGAGATAATTTAAACTAAATTAAAACAAATTGTAACAATTTAAACAAAATGTAAAGTTTAAACAAGAAAAGTGGAAAAAAGGAAGAAAGAAATGGTCCACGCGGGTGTTGAACCCTAGACCCCCAGTTTAACCTCTTAAAGCTCTTACCACTGCGCCAGACTTATTCATCTGTTATTTTAACAACTCAAAAACTATAACAATCAAAACTCAGAAAATGGGTTGGGCTAGGCCCAAACCCGAATCCATTTGAATAGAAAGGGACTTAGATTGTTAGGAACCCTAATCTTTCTGAAAATGGGCGCCGCAGATCTCTTTCATGGGGAAAGGAAAGGAATTTTGCAAATTTAATTCTGATTTATCTTTCCATTTAACTAAAAACAAACATAATAATTATCTCCCTCCTTCTCAATAACCTTACCCAAATTCACTCTCTTCCCCTAAGTTTCTATGGATTTATGTTAAACGTCCTCGCCGTCAAAGATGTATCGGACAAACTTCGACTGGTAAAGCTCGGTGTTCTCTTCTTCTTAAATCCTTCGTAATGTTCTCTATGTGCTTGTATTAACACTCAAAAATGGAAGCATATCAGAATCGAACCTGTGACGAAATCTGAGAATGGAAGAATGAAGTTGTGAGCGATGTCGTAATCCTGTGATGAAGAATAAGAAATGGCGACGAAGCTCGCGCACATATAGAGGGAAATCGCAAAGTGATTAAACAGAATAGTTGAGTTGGAGATGAGAGCGGAACTGAGACGGAGCGAGACTAAAGTTAAATCGGAGAGAGGAGGACGAAGTCTTACTTTGTGACCCTTTGATGCAATGAGGAGGAAGAAAGCGAGGAGGAGTTAAAGATCCGCGACACCGTCGGTACTGGTGCGACAGAGATATTATTGCACGAAGGAGGTCTGGTCGGAGTTGACGGAGTGGTCACAGAAGGAAGTGACAAAGGGAGTATGGTTGTTTGGCTCTCGCGGGTAAAGGTAGAGAGGAAGGAGTTTGCATGGAGTGGGTAGCAGTGTGGTTGTAATCGCGGAGAGCGTCTGAGGTGGAGATTGAAGGAAACTGTTGGAAGACTGATGAAGAAAGAGACCATAGAAGATGAGCAAACGAAGGGGTACCATCGAGGTTAACAGAGAGATGATGATGCGAAAGGATTGGCGGAAGAAGGGTGTCGAGGAAGATGGAGAGGGAGTAATGAAGTTGGAGAAGCGGAAAATTTTATGTACAGAGGGAGTTATTTGATAGAGGTCAAGGGATCAATTTCAGATTCAATCATTTCTTTTGATATTGTTCTCTCCTTAAACTCTCTCGGCCTCACCCCTGTTTTAACTTCTGGGAACAAAAAAAATCCTTTGTTGCTATCGCTTAGGGTTGTTCCTCCCTATTTGTTCGTAAAACAGCAACAATCGAACTTAACTTCTCAACCGATAAAAAGCTCCCTCTCGCGGCTCAAAAGCAACAATAATAAATGCAGTTTCGGTTCGTTTCTATGCTAACGGTATTTTCTCAGGTTACTACTCAAACAACACTTATGATTTCCTTTCAAACGATTTTTATTTAAAGTATTTGCTCTTTAACCTTATTCTTTGTTTATGAAAGATAAAAAAATTGTTGCTTACTCATTTCTACGCTCTGATTATCGCATCCTTACTCAGGTGAAAGGAAATAAAAAATTGAATGGAAAACATCATGTATAATCAATAGTATGTAGTTCAAAAGTATGTAGTTCAACACCAAATTATGGTAATGGGCAAAAATAGAGAAGTTAATATGAAATAAAATGCGAAGGAATGAAGAAATTTTTACCTACCGGAGCCTCGCCAATGGAGTTCTTCAAGAGAAAGTGAGGTCCAGATCTTCCTTCTTCTTCCTCTGATAAAGAGGTAACGATTTTGATACCTCTGTGGAGTTTCGAGTGTGTTGGAACAGAAGTATTTTGAACTAAGTTTTTATATTGCTTATGCCTCTCTTTCTATTTTCTTTCTACTTCTAAAATCTGATTATGGAAATTTGTTATTGTTGCTTCTAATACTTAACTGCAGTTTGAAAAATTTGATGCTTGGGGAAAGACTTGGAGCTTCAACTTTTTACAGCATAACCAAACTATATTTCTTCCCCCCCTTCTTTATGTAATATGAAGATGGTTTAAATATTGATTGGAATGGAATTTTGAGAGGCAAAAATTGAAATTGAAAATTGGTTTGGAGGGAGTTTGATGTCTGCATTTTTGGATATATTGGTAACTGTTTTTTTTTTGCTTTCTTTGGTTGCATGTTTGCGTTGCTAATTTGGTGTAATCTCTGGTTGTTTGTGGATTAATGTAAAATTATGTTATGCAGGTTCTGGCAGGTTTTACAACATAATGGACAACAACAGTTTTGCCCCTTTTTTGGACTGTTTTGTAGAGGGTTTTAGCAACAACACTGGTTTGGACAAATTGGACAGCAAGGACAGGTTTGGGATAGCATTGAATAAAAACTAGTGCAGCAATTTTGGAGCTTATTGTTTAGACATTTTTCACAAGGAGACAAATAGAATAAATAGAAATAGCATAATAATAATAATAATAATAATAATAATAATAATAATAATAATAATAATAATAATAATGATAACCAAAAATAATAATAACAATGCTAATAACAACTATGTATAAAAAAATAAATAAAATAAACTAAACTTAATATATATATTTTTTGAATTGAAATAAATAAGAATAAAATACAATTAAAATAATAAAAGGGCTTATATTCTTAAAAAATAGAGAAAGACATCATTATAATTTTTTTTGGGGATTTTTTAAATAAAGTGATGCAAAAACGTAAATTAAATGAAACTAAGATTTTTTTAAAAAAACATATATTCTAATAAAATAAAAGGAATGCTAATTAACTATTTTTTTGGATTCTTTTTAAATGGAAATAGAAATCATGAATAAAACAAAATTGAAATAAAATTCCATCGAATTCACAAAATGACTTCTAACGTCAACAATTTTTCATGGCTTTTTAATGCATAATTTTCCCTTGATTTATAAAGAAAAGTTGTAGATGATGTCAAGGAAAATCATGTGCAAAAACAACCGCTCAAAAATGTCGAAAATTGAAGAAGTTATGAATTTTTAAAATCTGCTTTGAAAATTGATAAAAATAGGTCAAATCGCTTGTGAACACTTGCAATGTAATGATGCAGATGGGAAGTGATATCTTAGGTCAAAAATTGGGGTATGACAGTTGTCCCTATTTAATCGTCTTAAACCTGAAGGCGAGATTAGCGTCAGCCTTTCGAGAGTTCAAGGTGGAAGATGATTAAATACTAGGACCCAAAGTTTGCCCTAGAGAGATGGTGTGAGTGTCATTCATTGGTGTGGATGTCTACTAGGGAAAGACAAACTGGTCTTCCAGTGGACTGGTCATGACGGATAAAACATGGTTGAAAAAGGGTAGCTTGTGCTGGGGTAACAGTGTCAATACAAGGTTTTTGAGGGAGCAGGTGGTAGAATGACTGAAAGGATATGGTTGACAATGTCGCGATGACTATAGGTAAGAAACTTAAAGATAACACGAAGGTAAAGTATGCGGAAGACTTAAGACCCTAAAAGGATAGCGTGAGGGTGAAACCTACGAACGACCCACAACCCTAAAAGAGATAAAGCGAAGGTAGGACCTATAGATGATCTTCGACCTTAAAAAACAAGACGAGGAGATGGTAAAGCTAAGGTTTAATCTATGGACGATCTACGACCCTGAAAACATAACGCGATGGTAAGATCTACAAATGATCTACGACCCTGAAAAGATAGCACGATGGTAAGATCTACGGGCGACCTACGACCTTAGAAGGATGACACGACGGTAAGATCTACGGACGATCTACGACCTTAAAAAAAACATAACGCGATGGTAATATCTACGGACGATCTACGACCTTAAGAAGATGAGAGGAGAGGGTAAAGTCTATGGACGACCTACGACCCCTAAAAATATAACACAATGGTAAGATCTACGGACGATCTACGACCCTAAAATGCGAAGGTAAGATCTACGGACGATCTACGACCTTAAGAGGATGAGGGGAGAGGGTAAAGTCTACGGACGACCTACGACCCTTGGAAAGATAAAATGAAGGTAAGATCCTCGGACGATCTACGACCCTAAAAAGACACCACTATGGTAAGATCTACGGACGATCTACGACCTTAAAAGATAACTCGACGATAAGATCTACGGATGATCTACGACCTTAAAAAAAAGATGATGAGAGGGTAAAGTCTACGGACGACCTACGACCCTAGGAAGATAAAGTGAAGGTAAGATCTATGGGCGACCTGCGACCTTAGAAAGATAAAGCAACGGTAAGATCTATGGACGATCTACGACCTTAAGAATACAAGGAGGAGAGGGTAAAGTCTACGGACGACCTACGACCCTAAGAGAGATAAAGTGAGCATTGAGAGTTAGGGAGCATGACGTACTAACATCCTGGTTTATTTTAGTTGGTAGTGTAATAATAGATGTTAATTGGGAATTATGAGGATGAAATTTTTGTGAGGATGTTTTGTTGATTTGGGATTGATCTAGCTCATGCTTCATATGCATTTGAGGTGTGACATGACGATCCATGGATATGCTATGCGTTTGAGGATGCAATGCAAAATTTCGTGATGATTATTGTATGCAAAATGTCAAAAACTCAATGGGATTTGTTGTCTGTCATCTTGAGGTACCAATATAGACTGGTGCTCGAAATTTGAGAGAAAAGAGTTAGCCCCGCCGAGTTCACTAGGGAATTAAATCTTGCTAACGAGAAATGACTTGATTTGACTTCCTTCCTGGGTTGGACTTTTTGTGAATAACTGAAAAGGGAACGTGGATCCCAACCAATGCCCCAAGTCTCTCTGTGTGGGAGAGCCGGGCGCTCGGTCGATTGTAAGGAGGCGACGAGGATGAAATCTTGGTCAAGGTGACTGTTATGACTTGCTACCTGCACAGAAGAACGAACACTTGAACGCCACAATATTCCCTTGGGATGCCTTCATATCCATGTAATGTAGTGTTTCATATCTTATCTCGTGATTATTATTGACTTATTGTTTTCTATGCAATGCTTAACAAAGAATTTAAATCACGATTCGCATACGAAAAATAAAGTAAAAGAACATAACAAAGATTTTTTAATGGAAGGGCAAATTTTTATTAATGAGTTCGGCCCGTGAATGGGCATTCATACATAGAAACAACTCCTAAATGAGGAAGTTGCGGAAAAGAAAAGAAATACAAAGGGTAAAACGGCAATAAGAAAGTCTCAAATTTCCATTAAAACTGATATTGCTATAGTTCTCGCATCCTGGGTCATCCTAGTGTCGTGCTTCCAAAGGATAATAGCTAGATTGATCCATCCCGCATTAGGAGGGTGTACGTGAAGAGTCTTCAGACTGCAGTCTCTCGCTTTTTGTCCCTAATTTTTGCCTGGATCGTGCTTTCGGGTTTTCAATCCACCGGGACACCCATTTTTGCCTAAGCCGCCCTTTCGGGTTTTCGACTTAGCGGATTGTTCTCTTTTTTTTTCTTTTTTAGCCCCAACTTTTGCCTAAGCCACCCTTTCGGGTTTTCGACTTAGCGGGTCTTTTCATGCGAGTATTTTTTGACTGAGTCTGAATTGACCGGAAGCGGAACGTCTTCCCCATCCATGTTTGTCAGGATTAGAGCACCTCCTGAGAAATCTTTCTTCACGATGTACGATCCCTCATAGTTGGGAGTCCACTTGCCTCTTGGATCAGTATGGATTGGGAGAATCTTTCTTAAGACCAGGTCACCTGAGTGGAACTCTCGAGGTCAAATCTTCTTGTCAAATGCCCTCTTGAGACGTTGTTGGTATAACTGTCCGTGACAAATGGCTTCCAGACGCTTTTCTTCGATGAGATTGAGTTGGTCAAGTGTTGTTTGAATCCATTCTGCTTCATCAAGTTTAGTATCCATCAGAACCCTTAAGGAAGGAATCTCCTTTTTGACCGGGAGTACCGCATCCATACCATAGACTAGTGAAAACGGAGTTGCCCCAGTGGAAGTACGCACCGAAGTTTGATAGCCATGCAAGGCAAAATGCAACATCTCATGCCAATTTTTGTATGTTTTCACCATTTTCTGGACGATCTTCTTTATGTTCTTGTTAGCGGCTTCGACTGCCCCATTCATCTTCAGCCGATAAGGTGACGAATTGTGGTGCTCGATCTTGAACTCTTCACACATTTCCTTCATCATCTTGTTGTTGAGATTTGACCCGTTATCAGTGATGATCTTGTTAGGAGTTCCATACCGGCATACGATCTCTATTTTGATGAAACGAGTGACAACTTGCTTGGTCACATTCTTGTACGAAGCCGCTTCCACCCACTTGGTGAAGTAGTCAATAGCAACGAGGATAAACTTGTGTCCATTTGAAGCGCTCGGCTCAATGCGCCCAATCATATCGATGCCCCACATTGCAAAGGGCCATGGTGAATTCATCACATTCAAAGGAGTGGGGGGAACATGTATCCTGTCTGCGTAAACCTGACATTTATGGCACATTTTGGCATATACACAACAATCACTTTCCATCGTCATCCAGAAATAACCTGCTCGTAGGATTTTTTTGGCCATGGAATGCCCACTGGCATGAGTCCCAAAAGAGCCCTCATGTATTTCTCGTATAATGGATCCTGCCTCGTGTCTATCCACCATCTGAGCAGAACCGAATCATAGTTTCTCTTGTACAGAACGTCTCCTGACAATAAAAACTTAGACGCCAACCTTCTGAGAGTCCGCTTATCACAAATCGTAGCACCTTCGGGGTACTCTTGCTTCTCAAGATATCTTTTGATGTCGAAATACCACGGCCTTTTGTCTGATACATCTTCAGTGGTTAGACAATGAGCAGGGAAAATATGTGCTGGCTACTTGTAGCGACATATCCTTATACTGGGTGCATGATTCGGGTAATTGACTTTGAACATTGCTGCTAAAGTGGCCAGAGCGTCTGCCAGTTGATTCGCTTCTCTAGGAATGTGCTCAAAGGTGACCTCATCGAAAGCGGGCAACAACTCAACTATGTAATCCCTGTATGGAACTAAATTAGGGTTCTGTGTATCCCAATCACCTTGTACTTGATGTATCACTAAGGCAGAGTCCCCATAAACTTCAAGAATCTTGATCTTCAAATCAATGGCTGCCTCAAGGTCCATCACACAAGCTTCATATTCAGCGACATTATTCGAGCAATCGAAACATAATATGCCAGTGAAAGGTATGTGTGTATCGCATAGAGAGGTTAGAACTGCCCCAATGCCATGACCCATAGCATTTGACGCACCATCAAACGTGAGCGTCCATTGCTCCCCTGGTTCAGGTCCTTCATTGTCATCAAGTTTCATAATATCCTCGTCTGGAAAGTCGGACTTCATGGGTTGATATTCTTCCAATGGTTGGTGAGCGAGATGATCAGCAAGAATGCTACCTTTGATAGCCTTTTGTGTGACATACTGGATGTCATACTCGGACAAAAGCATTTGCCACTGAGCCAATCTTCCTGTAAGTGCTGGTTTCTCAAAGATGTACTTTATCGGATCCATCTTAGATATCAGAAGCGTAGAATGTGTCAACATATACCGCCTCAAGCGTCGGGCTTCCCACGTAAGAGCACAACAAGTCTTCTCAAGTAAGGAATACCCCGATTCACAATCAGTAAACTTCTTGCTCAAATAGTAAATGGCATGTTCTTTTCGTCCAGTATCATCATGTTTTCCAAGCACACAACCCATAGATCCTTCAAGCACAGTCAAATACATAATGAGAGGTCTCCCGGGAACTGGTGGTATGAGTATTGGTGGTTCTTGAAGATACTGCTTAATCTTCTCGAAAGCTTCTTGACAACTCTCATCCCAACAGACATCCTGATTCTTGCGTAACAATTTAAAGATGGGTTCACATGTAGCAGAAAGATGGTAAATGAACCTGGCTATGTAATTCACCCTTCCAAGGAAACCTCGTACTTCCTTCTCATTTTTCGGCGCCGACATATCTTGTATTGCTTTTACTTTGTCTGGATCTACTTCAATTCCTCGTTGACTCACGATAAAATCAAGTAACTAGCCCGATCGAACCCCAAAGGTGCATTTGTTGGGATTAAGCCTTAACCTAAACTTTCACAAACAATCAAACAACTTCTTCAAATGAACCAAATTTTCTTCCTCAGTTCGTGACTTTGCAATCATGTCGTCCACATTCACCTCGACTTCTTTATGAATCATGTCATGAAAGAGAGTCACCATAGCTCGCTTATATGTCGCACCAGCATTTTTAAGACCAAAAGGCATGACTCTATAGCAAAAGGTACCCCAAGGAGTTGTGAAAGCTATTTTATCCATGTCTTCTGGAGCCATATTTATCTGATTGTAGCCAGAGAACCCATCCATAAAGGAAAACACCGAAGACTGAGCAGTGTTATCAACCAATAAATCAATATGAGGAAACAGGAAATCATCCTTCGGGCTTGCTCTATTCAAGTCTCGGTAGTCAACACACATACGTACCTTACCATCCTTCTTAGGTATGGGCACAATGTTAGCAATCCAAGGAGGGTAATTTATCACAGATAGGAAACCTGCTTCGAGTTGTTTTTGAACCTCTTCTTTGATCTTCAAGGCCATGTCGGGTCTGGTCCTTCTTGGTTTTTGCTTTACAGGAGGACATTCTGGCTTGAGTGGAAATCTATGCATTACTATATCAGTGTCTAAATTGGGCATGTCTTCATACGACCAGGCGAAGATGTCAGCATACCCTTGAAGCAATTAAATCAACCCCTTCTTTTCTTCACTTTGCAAGGTGGCCACTATCTTGACTTCTCTCTTTACCTCTTCAGTACCGAGATTGACGACTTCTTTTCTTCTTGATACGGCTGGATGACCTTCTCTTCCTGTCTCAAGAGCCTGGCTAGTTCTTCAGGGACTTCAAAATCTTCCTCACTATCTTCGTTAGCATGATTGACTGTATGCTCAAGGATATAAGGAGCCATAGCATTATCATTTCCAACAGAGTCCGAGACGGTTCTGCATGATTGATGATTTTATGTTTTAGTTTTAGAAAGTGAAAAAGAATATTTAGAATATGAAAAGAAAAGTATTGCCATTTTTATTTTGAAAAAGTAAAAGTAAAAGAAAAGACATGGAACAAAATTGTATGCGAAAGTGTGATTTTTCATTCAATGTTAAACGAAGATTGAAACATAAGGGGCCCCTTCTACAAGTTGTCAGTATGCCTTGGGCAGGACATATGACTTAAAATGGAAACAGAAAATTACACATCAAGGAAAACAACTTCAGGGATGTCCATGGCAGTCCAATTGCTGAGCTCCTGGTCCGACGCAACTTGATAGATAAATCTTGAAATATCTTCATCGTCACCTTCAGCATCTGTGGAGAGTACTTATCCTTCTTTGCTTACACCAGCACTGATGAACACTTCAAAAATTGGGGGAACCTGCTGCCCTCTGAGAGGAACCCAACCAGCTTGCACGGAGGATGATGGTTGATACCCAAGACCAAAACGGTCTTTCTTCTCTGTAACTTCAATCAATTTTACCCAACTGTCACGGGGAGGTCTAGCTTTTATGAGGGCTTTGGCATCCTTCAAAGAGGCCAGGGGTATCTCAGACTTCTTACATTCCATGACGGGGAATTTGTCAACAGTAAGTATCTCCAGAGCTTGAAAGGGAAACTCTTGTACCTCGCCTTCCACTTCCACATAACGGTAAGTAGTCAGATTATTAATCACTATGTCTTCTTCCCCACAAACGACGACAACATGGTCATTCGCAATGAACTTCAGGCGTTGATGAAGGGTAGATGTCACAGCTCCTGCTACATGGATCCATGGACGACCCAAAAGGCAAGTATAGGATAGACGGATGTCCATAACATAGAATGACAAATAGAAAGTGTGGGGACCAATCTTGACAGGAAAATTAACTTCTCCATCCATCGATCTTCTCGAACCATCAAATGCTCGAACATTTAGAGTGGAGGGCCTCATCATTACTCCATTCATATCGGGCTTAAACAAGGTAACCTTAGGCATCACATTGAGTGAAGAACCTGTATCCACCAAAACTCGAGATAAAATAGTGTCCAAACACTTCATAGAAACATGCAGCGCTTTATTGTGGGCTCTGCCTTCAACCGGGAGTTCATCATCACAGAAACCCAAACAATTTCCCACAACAATATTAGTGACGATCGCTTCAAACTGGGCCACAGAGATGTCTTTGGTAACATGAGCAGAACATAAGGTCTTCAATAAGGCGTTGCGGTGGGCCTCTGAACACAAAAGGAGAGACAATATGGAAATCTTGGATGGTGTCTGGTTGAGCTGGTCCACTATTTTGTAATCACTCCGCTTGAGAATTCTCAAAAGTTTCTCCACTTCTTGTCCTACAGAAAGTTCGGGTTGATTATCCATCACTTGCTTTCCCCTGGCCTTAGCTAGAGCTTCACTGTTAGTTTCCTTAGGAGGTGGTGGTGGAGGAGAAAAGATCCGACCATTGCGAGTCATGTTACTTGTTCCTGCAATGTTGGTAACATTCTTGTCACCAACCATAGGGCACTCATACCTCTTTCCATGAATATAAACTACATTATACTCCCATGGAACTGCCTTCGAGTCGTTGCTTGTAGGAGAAATAGGAGCTTGAATCATTGTGGGGGTAATAGGAACTTGAATTGTTAACGGAATACTAGGGGTGGCTGAAAAGCTTCTCGGATAGTAGGGGATTTCCAGGACATCAATCTCTTCTTCTCGGAATACTTTCTCTATCTGTAAGACACCTTCATCGATCAACTGTTGGATGGCCATCTTCAACTCATCACACTCTTCTGGTTTGGAAGAACAAGTTAAGCAGAAGTCATGGAGTTCTTGTAGCACTTCATGCTTCAATAAATGTTCTCTGACAGTTTCCAAAGATATCTTAATTTCATCAACCTTTGATACCAAAACCCGTTCATTAACTTCTTCAATAGCATGGTGTGTTCCCCCTTGATGAGGAGGCATGGGATTATTTTGAATATTCTGACCAACAGGGTTGAAGTTGATGGCTTTTGCATCGATGAGATCTTGAACTTTGCACTTGAATGCTCTACAATTTTCAATTGTATGGCCTGGGGCACCAGAATGGAATTTTCAATGAGCATTAATATCATACCCCCTAGGGAGAGGATTTGGTGGTGGACCGAGTTCGCGCAATTGAACCATTTGACTAGTAAGTAACTGTGGGAGAAGCTGAGCGTAGGACATGGGAATGAGATTAAATCTTCTTTCAGGGGCTTTCTATCTTTGAGGAGCTCTCGGGCCTTGGATATGTTGATTCGGTTGTTGATAAGTTGTAGGAGGTGCAAATTGTTGTTGCGGAACATAATGTGGTTGTGGAGCGAAAGGCCGTTGTTGGGCCATCCAGGGTGCTGGAGTTGTAGCAGCATATACTTGAGGAACAAATTGGTTGGGAACAGCAGCAGGTGTAGGAAAATAAGGGAATCAGACTTAAGGAAATGTGGGAGCTCTTCCTTGGTCGACGGTGATGGCATTGGTCTCGCCCTCTTTCTTCTTGACAAAACCAGAAAATGGTTTTCTATTAATGCTTGTATTGTTGTTAGCATTGTTTGGAACACCTTGAATCGTCCCAGACTTAATACACGTCTGAACACGTTCACCAATAATGACCATATCCGAGAAAGAAGTAGAAGTTCTACTGAGCATATGCTGGAGATAAGGGCCTCGTAGAGTACCCATAAACAGGTCAATCAATTCATGATCCAAGAGAGGAGGTTGGACCCTTGCAGCAAGTTCATGCCACCTCTGAGCGTATTCTTTGAAAGACTCTTCAGACTTTTGAACCATCCTTTGGAGCTGAGTACGGCTATTGTAATGGTAATGTTTCAAAAAAGCATCAGTAAGCTCTCCCCAAGTACTGACATGAGATCTTTCCAATTGCATATACCAATCCAACGATGCCCCGGTCAAACTGTCTTGAAAGAAATGCACGAGTAATGGTTCATTTTCAGCATAGGCCGCCATTTTGCGACAATAGGAACGGAGATGCGTCTCTGGGCAAGAAGTGCCTTTCTATTTGTCAAACTCTGGGACTTTAAACTTTGGAGGAATAACTACCCCAGGCACAAGGAACATTGCAGAAGTATTGAATCTGGAAGCCTTGATACCCTCCATGGCTCTAAGTCGCTCTTCGAGAGCATGATGCATTTTCGCAGTTTCGGCAACCCCGGAAGCAAGGTTTACTTGGGGTTCATCGAGATCAATAACATCATGATGATTGTCGACATCATTCCTAGGAGCACCGGTAGGAGTCTCAATATTTGCATTGTCATTTCTCCCATTAGAAGAAGTGGAAGGAGCAGCAGTAGCAAGCTTGGTGTGATACGTTGGGAGAACTGACTTGATGTTTTGCGTTTGTGTTCGCAAATATTGCAGTTTAGCAAGAGTCACCACCGACTTTTCTTTTATCCAAAAGGAAAGGTGAAAAAGCACATGAAAGACCTTTAGAGATGTTTTTGAGTTCGGGGGGTAGATTATGAAAAGGGAAGGTATTAGCACCCTTTTCATCCATGGTTTTCCATGGGCTCTTAGTTACTTGCTAGATCACTTGCTTTTGTTTGAATGTGCTTGTGGTGTGTGGTTTTTTGAAAGTATTTTGAAAATGGAACTTCGTAATGGTTCTCGTTTCTATAAGAACGCCTACAAAGTGTTTATTTCAAAAATAGTTCAAAGGTGTGTTTGTGAGATGTGTTTTTGAAAGTATTTTGAAAATGGAACTTCGTATTGGTTCTCATTTCTATAAGAACGCCTAAGAAGTGTTTGTTTCGAAAATAGTTCAAAGATGAGAGTGTGGGTAAAAATGTTTTTGTTGTGAGCAAGCGAGTAACTAGGAGAGAATCTACCTACTCGAAAGGTCTTAAATGTGCTTTTCCTCCTCCTTTAGATGTGGCTATATTACCATTGATTTAGTAAGAAGCCCCATCGTTGGATGTGAAGGGACAGGTGTTGGGACGTTTGTATAGTCATAGAAGGCAACATATGGGACGTTTTTGAAATGTCGTTTTAGGGACTAGATCGTTTACCGAAGGCAACATCGAGGGTCATCGAGGGACTACGATCTTTTATCGAGGGTCTTTTGCTAAAACGCCCATGCTCGAGGGACATGACTATTTTTCGATAGGCAACAAGTGGAATTAACCTAGGGTGTGCATATGTGAAAGTGTGTTTGATTGCATGCATTTTTGTCTTTGATTAGGGGTTGTCTACTTGTTGGTTTTATCTTGCCATACACGCCTGATTACTAGCATTTGTACAAAAGTAATAAAAAGTGCAAAAAATAAATCCTACACTATTACGACCATATTGAAAGGCAAGAAAATGTAAAGGCAAAAATAAGATAAAAAGAAATAAAAAAGAGCTCCTTCGACCCAGGCAGTAGCACCCTTCGACTTGCATTCTGTTGGCCTCCTTCGATTGGGGCTAGTACCAGTGAGGTCCTATCCTTTGATTAGCCTGGAAGTCAGTGTATGGCGAAGCCCTCTGGTTCTACCTTGTTTCCTTGTTGCCTTCTTTGACTGAAGGTTGAAAGCAGTGAGGGAATGCCTTTCGACTGAGCCTGGAAGTCAACATGGTTTTCCTCCTGGTTGTCTCTTTCGTTTGACATGAAGAAAGAGGGTAGAATCCAGAAGCTTCGTTTCCTATTTCCTATTTCCTGTTTCTTTCATTTCAAGCATTAAATGGCAACATGGCCTGAGGCCATGCTAGTATTTGTCTTGTAAACAGTTTAATAGTTAAAGCAAGTTCAGGTAAACAGAAAGAAAAACGAAAGGGTTAACTCTAAAAAAACATGTTAAAAGGGTGGAAACGAAGGGAACCATGGTATATACATGCTTGAAATGAACGAAAAGATTATTTACATGTCATGCCACGAAAAGTTCAAAGGTAAGAATAACTTACCTTGTTTTAGGCCTTGAATAGATGTGGGATTCGAACTTGAACTGCTACCTGGATGTTTCTGGAATTCGAAGAGTAGTCACAGGGGGTTTGCTTTTGGTTCGAAGAGTTGTCACAGAAGCTTGTCTTTGAATTTGAACAAACTTTTGTGTGTGGGGTGTTCTTCAGAGTCGAAGGAGATGAATGTGATTCAGGGTTTTTTTGTGATATCTCAAGTGTTGATGAACTTGAGAGTTTTGTTGTGTTTGAGAAATTTTGGGGGATTCGTTCCTCTGGTCCAAAGATCCTCCCTGAACATGTTGTGAAGCCTTGTATTTATAGGCGAGTTTTGATGTGGTTTTGGGGGGAAATCAAATAATATTTGAATTATCTGGGTATACTTCCCTTTTATTTTCTTCGATGCAGCTCTTATGCATTCCTTTTTTGTGTAAGTATGGGACTGAGACAATGCAGGCTCAGCAGTGTTTTGGAGCGTTGTGGAAGGTTGGTGCAAGAATGTTGCATGGCAGCACAGCTTTCTTGGGTTTGGCAGTATATGGGACTTTGGTCTTGAGTCGAATGCAAGAATGAGGTTAAAGCGCACTCGTTTAAAGGAAGTATTTGCCTCAGTCGAAGCTTATGGTTGAAACAAGCTTACTCGAAGGAAGCTAATGCCCAGTCGAAGTTTGTGGTCGAAACAAACATAAAGAGAGTCAATGCCTTTTAGCGTGAGGGAAGTTCCTGGCTTCTGAATCGAAGGGTGTTTCTAAACTTGCACTCGAAGGAGTCCAAGAGTCAATCGAAGGATGTAATCCAAGTTGCATTCGAAGGAGGCCAAGAGTCAATCGAAGGATGTAATCCAAGTTGCATTCGAAGGAGGCCAAGAGTCAATCAAAGGGTATTGAATCGAAGGAGACCTGTTGTTGTACCCCAAAATTTGCCCTCCCATATTCTTCAAAGTTTTGACAAGCATCATCTCAATTTGCTCAAGTCTACTTAAGGGTTGCACAGTCAAACATCCTCCTAAGCCAGCCAAAATTAGGGTTTTGTTTCTATCAAGGAAGTTGAGGTTTTCAAGGGCTCAATCAAGTCCCATGTGCCCATATACATTTCCAAGCATCTACATGTCAAGTCTCAAGTCTCACAGCATCAAATTGCACAGTCAAAAGCCCTATTTGGTTCACAATCAACTGTAGGGGTAAAATGGTCATTTGGCAGTCAAAAGTCAAAAAAATTTGTCAACATCTTATTTTGAGGCCACAATCATCATTTGATCAAGTCTTGATCATGATTCCACAAACATGGCACAAAAATCATCAAGATGCAAAAGTTTCTATTTTTGGACAGTTGAAAAGTCAACTGTAACTTGACCAAGGCATAACTTTTTCATGGTTCATCAGAAAAATCCCATCCAATGCTCATTTTGAAGGGGATGACATTTCCTACAACTCATATTCACATTCCAAGTCCAAGAAATGCTCTCACAAAAAGTTATCAATTTCTACATTATAGGTCAATTTCAAAAGTCAACAAAAGGGCACTTTAAGTCAAAGACCATAACTTGAGATTGGTAAATCAAAATGACATGGGACCAAAGGAATTGGTTAGAGGACTTCAAGACCTTTCCAAAATGTCCAAGAACATGTTCATAGCTTCAAAATTGAGCAAGATATGCATTGGAGATGTTGGGAAACTTTTGGGAATTTGCAAAAGTCAACTTTGCTCAAAACACTTCATTTTTGCTAATGGGCCTCAAATTCCTTCTTGAAACATTGTCCAAGGCCTATACACGACCCATTGAGTTTAAATTGATTTATTTTCTTATTTTTAACTAATTAATTGAATTTTTATTAATATTAATTCATTTAATTCATTTAATTGTAGGAAAATTCAAAAGATATGGTTTTCAAATCTTTTTGTGATGCAAATGAACTCAAGACAAGCTGAAGATCTCGTGTACACATCAAGGGGACAAAATCTCCAAATTTGGCAAGGTTTTTCAATCAAAAATATTGAAAAATATTTGATTGAAAATCAAAGATGCAAAACATAATGCCATGGATCTTTTGCCCAAAGATTTAACCTAATTCATTCCATTACATATACTGAAGCTAAACCTAAATCCATTCACGTACAAACTGCTGCAGAAAA
Source organism: Vicia faba (assembly GCA_948472305.1). Lineage (NCBI taxonomy): Eukaryota > Viridiplantae > Streptophyta > Magnoliopsida > Fabales > Fabaceae > Vicia > Vicia faba. The sequence continues at coordinate 83,523 of CATIWC010001049.1, forward strand.
CCATATGCCATATTGGAAAAAAATCAAGAAAACTCAAAACTGTTTTCAGGGTTCTAGGGCAAACTAAGGACTTTTGTGGATCCAGATACATTGTTGGGAGTCTCCAGAACGCATTGCAATCAAAACCAAGCTCCAAAGCTCAAGAAACTGCCCAGAACAGATTCACGGTTTAGCTTTCTTTCTCATAATCGAAACTCATAATTCCTGCATATTTAATGTGATTTTTTGTATGCTTTACATTGCTAGAACTCAGGTGAAGCTTTTGGTGTGATTCAATTGGATTAAGATGCCCTGAAACGTGAACCACCATTGTTGAATTCTAGGGTTTCCAAGCTCTCGAATTAGGGCTTTACAGCATAAGCAAAATTGGACCTTGAGACACATATGGTTGAATTCATCAAGGCCAGACGAACTCAACCCAATCATCGCGCCCTATTTATATAGCGTAGAATCCTAATCGCTATTTTTCCTTTTCCAGTTTGTGGGGGTTAAAAACCCCTGCTATTTGATATGTTTTATGCAGGTTTCATGAAGAAGACGAAGACGTGGTAATACACCATTGGCCAATTCAAAAAAAAGGCGCGCGTTTCATTTATGTTCCAGCATAATTATCGTTTTCATATTTTAATTTCATTATCCATTATACTTACAAACGCGTTCAAGTGGTTCAGTGGTAAATGTGCTGGCATATGACTATTGGAACCTGGGTTCGATTCCCAGGTCCACCCCATATTTGTTTCTTGTTTTGCATAATATAATCATGTGCAGGGCTTCCAAGAGCATTCTACCATGCAACCCACGCATCAGCTTGCTAAGTGGCCACAAGGCTCAATCCAATGGTCAGGATGGAAGCACACCATGCTCCAAGTCAAAGCGCGCCCTAGTCAATACCCAGAAGTCAACAAAGGCTTAAGCAAATGGGCCAGAAATTCTAACAAAACCTCCTAATTGGGTCCATCACACCCCCCTGGTTTATTATTCTTTTTCTTATTTTCTTTTCCTTTTAATTATTATAATTATTATTATTAATTCATAAACAAATTATTTTTCATATTAAATTCAGAAACTTAAATATTTATAATATTGATAATATTTTTATTATTCATTATTTTTACTAATTATTATTATTTTTGTAAATAAATGTAAATTAAGTTAAATTAGTTAAATTAGGTTAACTTTCAAACTTTTTTACAATAAATGAAACAAACTTAGACTTAGGTTTTTTTTTCTCTTTTGACTTTCAATTTCTTTTTATTTTTATTTTCATTAAAACTTAAAAAACTTAAAAAACATTTTTTCTTTTAATTAAATAATTAATTAGTAAATTAGGTTAATTTGAATTAATTGCAAAAAAGGACAAAACTCATATTTTCTCAAAAGGGTCAACAACCTAAGGACGTCCCGATTTAATTTCTTTCGCGCATTATTCTTATTTTGATTATTTATGTATCTGCTCAGAGGATGCAATAGCTAATTAGGATTTTACCCTTTATTTACTTTTTCGTATTTATTTCAAAACGGGTTATGTTTTTGGCGATGTATAGACCCGCGCCTTGTAATAGCGTAGATTTACCTTTCCGCAATTTATTTTCCGCACTCTTAACTGTTAAATGCATGCAAGACTTGGATGAAAATTAAAAACAACTCGTAGCTCACAAAATGACATGTACAAGATAAACATAAACTGAAACAACACACATGCACATGCCACTCCTAGGGTATGCCTCACTCGATTGCCTCGAACGTGGTCGTCAAGTATAGGGTGTTTTAGAGGTCGCCCTCCTGTCTAAAGATCCAAGTTGCCTCGAAACGGTTGCCTCGGATAAAAAGGATCTAGGACATTAGGGTTACCGCTAAGGCGTCCTACCATTGCTTTGGTGACCACATATGTCCCTAATCATCGAATTGACCCGAATAACTCCAACGATGGTGCTACCTACCTCTCAATGGTGGGATAGTACTATCTAAAGGACTCCTACACAGCCTAATTCCTTAGAGTAGGTAGATTTCTCTCAAGTACTTGCTTTTTTCAAAACAAACAAAAATACTTTTCGCACCTACACTTTCAAAAGGTTTTCAAACAAATATTTCATACGCTCTTGAGGACAGATACAAGAGTTACTTAGAAATTTTTCAAGCAAAACTTTTTCAAAACCCACACACACTTGAAAAGCAAACAATTTTTGAAAACATAAGAGCAAGTACCTAAGAGCCCGTGGATAACCACGGATAGAAAGGGTGCTAACACCTTCCCTTTCTATAAATCTACCTCCCGAACCGAGAAACATTCTCAAAGAAGGAATTTTGCTGTTCTTTTGTCCTTTCCATGTTGGAGAACATAAAAGACGGTGGCGACTCTTGCTTACCGCGACATTTCGCGAACCAGCTTTAAACAGTCAGTTCTATTTCCACCGATCACAGAACTGGCAACTCTGCTAGGGACTAATAAGTGAGGTGTACCTTAGGATAAGATCACTTATGTTTTCAATTGCTTGTTTTGTTTGCTTTTATATTTGTGGGCATTGCATCGGAGTTTCATAGATCCTAACCTGGATCTGGGGAATACCCTTTTAGGTAGCATAAGTTGTGAGGGACCTGTCCGGCGTAGACCGACACGGGTGAAGCAGTGGCTACATTGGTGTGACACCTTGGTCTGTACCGATATCCCTTGTGTTGCAACGAGGAGAATATGGGTCTTCTGAGGAGTCATTAAGCACCAACCGACCTTAGAACCCTAAATTGACCCAACTTGGCCATAAAACAGTAGCAGTATGCTACACCCATTGAGGTTAAACTCTCGCGATGGTTCTGGCCGCAAGAAAAGATTGTGACACTGGAGTTATGACCGATTGAGGGTAGTCAGTGATATTGGGATCCTCTAGAACCCGGTTACTTTTGATAAGACAGGTCTTAACCAACGAAACTGAAAGAGGGTAGTACCTGAACTTCATGCTGGCCTAAACTCTAAGGGCTGTCTTGTGTGACTTGTGTGCCTTATCATGCTTGCCTATGTGAATATTTGTGGTGTGCTTTATCATAACATCATACCATCATACCATTGCATACATCCTGCATAATAACTGACCCATTTGAAAGACAAGAGGGTTTCATCTTTGCTCTGTTTTGTAGGACATTATGATGCCTATGCGAAGGAATACTATTCGGCTCAACTTTGTTCACTCACCTGATTTGCTTAAAGAGTTGGTTGACAGAATTCCAAACACTACTTCCTTCATCCAGAGGCACGGTTCTCTTCTCGGTTTAGTCACTTCAAAGTGGGACCAACAACTGATGAGTGTCCTGACCCAGTTTTATGATCCCCTGTACCATTGCTTCACCTTTTAAGACTTCCAGCTGGTCCCTACCCTAGAAGAATTGTCTGATTTGCTTGGTACCCCTGTTTTGGAGCAGACTCCCTTCACTGGTTGGGAAAAGACCCTTAGGCTTGAGGAGATTGTTGCAGCCCTTCCTTTGACAAACAAAGAGGTAATGGATAACTGGGTGACTAGAAGTGGAGTTAAGGGCTTTCTGGCTAAGTTTCTGATTGGTAAGGCTAATAGTTTCTGGAATGACTTAGACTTCAGGGCGTACGAAGACATTTTGGCTCTCTTAATCTATGGTCTGGTATTATTCCCAAATCCTGATAATTTTGTCAATGTCAACGCCATAAGGATCTTCATGTCTCGGAACCCTGTGCCCACTCTCTTGGGTGATATCCTGCAACAACTCTATGCTCGTACTGCCCGAAGATGGGGAACTCTGTGGTGTTGTGCTCCTTTGTTAGTGAGGTGGTTTATTTCGCACCTCCCTAAGTTCGTGGTGAAGAACAAAGAAGGAAGGGGCTGGGCTCATAGGTTAATGTCTCTCACTGATAATGACATCATTTGAACTCTCAGAGGTTTGGATGAGGTAGCTGTTATTCATCGTTGCGGAGAATATCCTAATGTTCCATTGATCGGTACCCAAGGAGGAATATCTTATAATCCATGTTTAGCTCTCTGCCAGTTTGGAAGATCCAGAAGAGCAGGGCCTCATGAGATGTTGGTACCTCACATCAGTTTTTAGTTTCAGGTAGACAGTGACGAGCTGCGTCGTAGATTCATCAAGGCTTGGGACAGAATTCACAAAGCTGACCCACATGAGTTGGGACCAAAGACTTCTCTGCCGATGGAATCCTACTACAAATGGGTCCGCATCCGTGCTCAGAAGTTGGGTATGCCATACGAAGCCGTCAGGCCTATCATTCTTGAATTTCCTGACAGATACGGGGTTCCTCCAACTGTTCTCCCTCCTCAGATACCCACTGACATTGATACACTAAAGAGGTCTTGGGCGCAACTACAGGAAGAACGAGATTCTTATCGGGAAAGGTTCAACGAACAAGAGCAAAAAATCCAGAAGCTGACTAAGCAATTGGAGAACGAGCGGGTCCTGAACGACTACATCCGTACTGAGAAGAGGAGGCCATGGGAGCACTGATGGGCTTTGGATGTTTCTGTTACAGCTTTTATTTCCTTTTCAGTATTTTCATTCTTGTAACGCCTAAGGGCAATTTCTTGAACAATTTAAAGTTAAATCTAATGAAGTGTGTTTCCTTTTTGTTTACAAAGTTGAACCCCGATTGTATTTGAAAACATAAATCATACGCATTCCATTCATCATATGCATCACAGGTACTCTTTTTTACAGGTTACTTAATCTTCTTCGTTATTTATTTCAGCAGTCATCATGAATCCTGAATCATCCAATGAACAAGCTATCAAGGCCCTCCAGGCCCAGAATGCCCAGTTTCAAGAGCTGGTCATGAGCTTAGCCCAGGGACAACAGGAATTGAAGACTCTTCTATTGAAGAAGAAGAAGAAGAGGACTGTGTTGTTTAACACTGGACAGAGGTTTGGGAATACACTGCAAAATGAGGTTGATCAAGCTACTTCCTCTGTAGGGAAAGAAAGTCCCCAAGGGGGAAGGGCTCCTAGTCCCGTGGTCTCTGACAACGAGACAGATTTCAATGATGAACAGTACCCTCCTGCTGAGGACATGTACAAGCAACTGGAGGATCGTCTAAGTGCCACGGAGATTCAGCATATGCCTGGGTTGGATTTTGGAGATTTGGGTTTATCTTCTGGGGTGGTGATCCCACACAAGTTCAAGGCACCTTCTTTTGCGAAGTACGACGGGGCATCTTGTCCTAAGCTGCATCTCAGATCTTATGTGAGGAAGATCCAACCGTATACTGCAGACAAGAATCTTTGGATCCATTTCTTCCAGGATAGCCTTTCAGGGGCTCAACTCGAGTGGTTCTATCAGCTGGATGGAACCAATATTCGTAACTGGGAGGACTTGGCACTTGCTTTTTATAAGAAGTATCAGTATAATTCCGACCTCGCTCCCACGCGTACCCAACTCCAGGGTATGTCACTTGGGACGGGTGAAGGTTTTAAGGAGTACGCGCAAAAGTGGAGAGACCTGGCTGGCAGGGTGCGGCCACCTTTGACTGACCGTGAACTCGTGGACATGTTCTTGGGGACCCTGTCTGGTCCATTCTTTAACCATCTGATTGGTAATTCTTCTGCTGGGTTCACAGACCTGATCTTAACTGGAGAAAGGATCGAAGCTGGTATCAAGTCGGGGAAGATACAGAAAGGTGCATCCTCAAGTTCTGAAAAGAAACCCTTCAAAAAGGAATCTAGTGTTGTTTATGGGTCGAGGAAACAGAATAAACCGGAACGCCGCCAAGCTGTCAACGCGGTGGTAATCTCAAAGCCTGCTGCTGCTCCTCAGCAATACAACCAACCAAGGGGTGAGAGACCCAAAAGGTAGTACACTCGGCTCAGTATGACCCTGTCTCAGATTTTGCCGCAACTGCTGTCAACCAATCTGGTAACTGTCAAGGAAGCTCCGAAGGTAGTGAACGCCACATCCCCGAAGTACAATCCCAACGCCCGCTGTGCTTATCACTCTGACAGCCCGGGGCATTCTACTGATGATTGTTGGGCTCTGAGGAATAAGGTTCAGAACCTTATTGATGCTAAAGAAATACAGTTCGAGGCGCCCGAAAGGCCCAATGTTGTGACTGCTCCCATGCCCCAGCATGGAGTGAATGTTGTGGAAGAAGACCTGTATGTGGCCTCCGTGGATGATATCGTTACTCCGTTGTTGACTGTCAAGAGGAACCTGTTGCTAGCCGGTTTATTTCCGGGATGTAGTAAAGGTTGCCATTTATGTGTTGTTTCACCTGCTGGTTGTCCCTTGCTGAAGTCAGGCGTCCAAAACCTGATGGATAACAAAGAGATCTTGTTTGAGAAGGTTGTTGTTCCTGTTACCCCTGCTGAAGAAGTTTCTATTGTCACTATTTTCAACAACCCTCCTAAGGCTCCCTCAAAGAAGCCTGTCAAAATCATGTCCACTCAGAAGATTGCTCCTATCATCATCACTGTTCTGGGGCCCATCCCCTATAAATCTGACAAAGCTGTCCCTTGGCACTATGGGGCAGATGTTTATGTGCTCGGAGTAAAACAAGAGTTTGATACCAGTACCGACGTCACCAACATCACCGGGCCTGCTAAGGTTACTCGTAGTGGTAGACTCTTCTCACCAGATATTGCACCTCCAGCTATGCAAAGACCTCTTGTCATCACACCTGCCAGTGTGCCTGCTTCCCTTCCTAACCAAGTTCCTGTTTCTACCCCTACTGCCGAGTCATCTGACGCTCGGGGCAAAGGGATTGCTACTGATGTGCTTTCCCGGACAGAGGCACCAAAGACAACCAATGTTGAAGCTTCCAAGCAAGAGATGGAAGAGATTCTCAAGATCATTAAAAAGAGTGATTTCAATGTAGTTGAGCAGCTGGGGCACACCCCCTCTAAAATTTCCATGCTATCACTGCTGTTGTGTTCAGAGGCCCATGCCAAGGCCCTGATTGCCTTCCTGAAGACTGCCTACGTGCCACAAGAAACGTCTGCTGATCAATTCACCGATTGTGTGGCCAGCTTGACTGCTGATAATGGGTTGGGTTTCTCCGACGCCGATCTGACTGCCAAGGGAAAGAACCATAATGATGCCCTGCATGTCACCATTGAATGCAGGGGCACTACTCTTGCCCATGTGTTGGTAGACACCGGTTCTTCGTTGAATGTATTGCCCAAGAAAGCTCTAGACAGGCTGGATTGTGAGGGTTTAGAGCTCAAGCCTAGTAACATTGTTGTTCGAGCCTTTGACGGGTCCAAAAGGTTGGTTCACGGTGAAGTTGATATTCCAATTAGAGTTGGTTCTCAAGTTTTTGATTCTACTTTCTATGTGATGGACATCCGACCGTCCTATTCTTGTTTGCTGGGTCGCCCTTGGATCCACAAGGCTGGAGCTCTGACCTCCACATTACATCAGAAGCTTAAATACCCGGTCAGAGGGAAGATCGTAACAGTTCAAGGGGAAGAAGAATATATGGCCAGCCACCTTAACTCGTTCCGGTACATAGAAATGGACGGGGAGTTCATTGAGACCCCCTTTCAACATTTTGAAGAGGTGCCTCAGACACTGGCATCAGCAGAGACTGTGACTGAAGAAGATTCTCCATTGAAGATGGCTTCCTTAAAGGATGCCTGGGCTGTTATTGAGAAGGGTGAGTACGCAAACTGGGGCCGACTTCCTGATTTCACTCTGAAGATTGACAAGTTTGGTTTGGGTTTCACTGCAGAAGCTCAGAGGGCTGTTCGTAAGGCAAGGATTGGAAGACCTCATGTGTTAATCACCAACCCGGGAGTGAATGCTATTGAAGACGATGTGGAGGAATCTGAATTTGACAGTTGGATCTACCCAACGACCAACGGTGGACTGAACAACTGGACTACCAAAGATTTCATACATATTACTTTTGTCACTCAGTAATGAACTCCTTTGTTTTAAATTTGTAACGAACAATAATTTGAAACTTTATGGCCCGGTGTCTTACCCGGGGCACCGTGGCTTCATTTGTGAGGGCTTATTATTTGTCATTTTCATATATCTTGAATAAAAACATTGGACGTTTTTTGCATTTCAAATCTTGTGCTCCCTTTCTTTCTTTATATATTGCAATAGCTATATTTACACACACTCACCCATACAGGTTCCAATCCACTCTGGATCTCACTGGTAACGACTCTGCTACTGCCAGTTATGACTTTGAAAATCCGATCAACTTAGCCAAAGACGAAGGTGAAGATGATTGTGAAGTGCCTGGTGAGCTTGCAAGACTGTTACTCCAGGAAGAGAGGGCCATTCAGCCACATGAAGAGCTAGTGGAAACGGTAAATCTGGGTACTGAGACAGACAGAAAGGAAGTCAAGATTGGTGCCAATCTAGAGCTCAGTGTGAAACAACGGTTGATTCATATGTTGCATGATTATGTGGAAATCTTTTCCTGGTCTTACGAAGACATGCCTGGGTTAGATACTGACATTGTGGTTCATCACCTGCCTACCAAGGAAGATTGCCCTCCGGTTAAACAGAAGGTCCGCCGTATGCGTCCAGAGATGTCCGAGAAAATCAAAGCTGAGGTTATGAAACAATTTGACGTCGGTTTTCTAGCAGTGACTTCTTACCCTCAGTGGGTTGCCAACGTGGTTCCAGTGCTGAAGAAAGATGGTAAGGTCCGAATGTGTGTTGATTACAGGGATTTGAACAGGGCGAGCCCTAAGGATGATTTCCCTCTGCCTCATATCGACGTTCTGGTTGACAACACCGCTCAGCATAAGGTATTCTTCTTCATGGACGGTTTCTCCGGATATAATCAAATCAAGATGGCTCCTGAAGACATGGAGAAGACCACTTTTGTTACTCAGTGGGGAACCTTTTGCTACAAGGTCATGCCTTTTGGGTTGAAAAATGCTGGGGCAACCTACCAACGTGCCATGGTTGCTTTATTTCATGACATGATCCATCATGAGATTGAAGTTGAAATTCTGGCAGTAGATACTCAATGTCACAGTGAATGTTATGACACCGTATCTGACTTTCTATAAGACAGTAAATAAAAACAGTAAAGAACACAGTCAATTGTTTACCCAGTTCAGTGTGAAACAACACCTACTCTGGGGGCTACCAAGCCAGGGAGGAAATCAACTATAAGAGATATTAATTCAGGAATAAACCAACCAGTTTATCTCCTTCACTTAAGACCTACCCAATGCAACTTCAATCTAAGTTCAACTTAAACCTGAGTTCCTACTCACCCCCCCCCCCTCAATCACAGTAGTGATACTTAAAACAATTGTCTAATGAAATAATGAAGACACTCTTCAGAACATACACTTGATTATGCTTCACAGCTTTTTAATCAAGTAACACAAACACTCGTGCTTCACAGCTTTGAGTGATACATAAACCTAACTTGACTTTGCTTCAAAGCTTTAGTCAAGAGACACAAAACACTCTTGCTTCAAAGCTTTGAGTGATACAAAAACCCTTACAATCAAAACCTATTCCAAGTCACTTATCACAAATGATACTTGCTTGGATTACAGCAGTTAAAACTATACAGCTCCTAATTGATCTTCAGTCAAAAGAGTTACTTTGCAACCAACATTCCTGTTGAATATATATGCAGCTGTTTCTTCAGTTAGGGTTTCCACAAAAAGCTAGGGTTAATTAGGTTTAACCTTAAGACTTGGTCACAAGACTTTATCAACCAGATTAGGGTTGAGCTAGGTTAACCCAAAGTCCAAGTGAGATTCTGTTCTGGAAGGAAAGAGCCATCTTCCTAAAAAATCTCAGAATTAACCAAACTGCATATTTGTTAGATCAGTACAGGATGTCTTAACATTTGTTATGACATCAGAATTCCTGTTTACTGATTTTGGTAGAAGGCAATAAATGTGATCATTGCAAAAAGCTCAGATACACACTCATAAACAGTAGCTACTGTATGCCATACTTTTTCTGCATAAAGTACCTAATAATCTAGAATGTTATGACATCAGTCATGACATTTACACACCTGCTTTTACCAAAAATACATGCCAATAACTAAACACTTACAAACTCCCCCTTTGGCAGATTTTTGGCTAAAACCCCTAAGCAACCAGAGAATAGAGAGCAGCAGAATGAATATGACTGCAAAAAAAATATGATGTCTACCAAGTAATTAACTCAAAATATCTCCCCCTCTTTAGCCACAAATAGGCCAAAGATACATGTACTTATATTTTATACAGTCATCCAAAATAAGTAATAAAAACAACAAATAAAATCTGAAAACACTTGCATCAACAGGAACCAGCATCAGGCTTGTCAACTCCACCAAACTTTAAGCATTGTCATCTTCAGAGGAGCTACTTTCTTCAGCATTGAGCTGATCTTCAGCAGCACCCTCTTCCCTTCTGTTTCCTTCAGTCTCCTCCTGTTCTAAGCTGGAAATTAGGTTTTCTAGAGTCTTTTTCCTTGTCTCCAGCTCTTTGCAGGTCTCTTTCAATACAGCTATAACATCAGATGTCTTGGACTGAGTTTTTATAGATGATGTCTCAGCTGATGTTATGACAATGTCAGGAACATGAGATCCCTGAAATAGCTTATAGTGTAACCCAAGAGTAGGAGCTCTTTTGCAAGCAGTATCTCTTTCCACCAGGATATCAGGGTACTGAGCAAGGATAATTCCACATAGGAGGGAGGGAGAGGCAATAGGGCCTTTAACAGCATAGCTACCAGCATGTTTTAAAGTTTGATCAAAAATATACCTGCCATAGTCAAATTCAGTCTTGGTTCCAACAGCATAAATGAATCTCCCCAATCCTGTGGAAATGGTTGCTTTATGGTTGGTAGGGACCCAGTTGGATGCACCAATCTTGTGCAGGATGGCAAATTTTATGCTTAGTTTGCTGGCATTCAGCTTGCCTTTTAAGGGCCAGCACTTGACTTGTCTTGCTGTGATGGTTTGGCATACTTCATTGTCAGTGACTTCTAGTTCAGGGCAAGCCTCATTTGATCTTCCAAGAAATTTGTTAATTTCAGATGGAGAGAAATTAACCCTTCTTCCTCTCACATAGACACATTCAAAGTCAGCTGACCTTCCATCAGCACATTCATCAGACAAATTCAGTATGAATTCCTTGACCAGATTTTCATAGCATTTGGTAAATTTTACCACAGTCTTCATTAGTCCAGCAGCTTTGATCAGGTCCATGATTTCCTTGAAATCCATGGCACCATTGTTTAGTTCTCTTTCCAAGGCTATTCTCTTCAAGCAAACATACTTCCATCTGTTGGCATTTTCAGGGTGGTGAAATGAAATGTTGTCAGTGGGGACTTCAGGAACTCTAGCCATTTTGCTGGAAGGGAGTTTCCTTCTGAGAGGAATGTCTTCAGCATCAATTTCAAATTCTCATTCCTCATCAGAATCAGAAGGCTCAGGTTCTTTTCTCTTCTTAGTTATTGGTTGTCTCGCAGGCTTTGGGAGACTCCCAGTATGCACTTGGGCTTTCACCTTCCCTTTGGACAGTCTAGTCTTCACAGTTTTTACACCAGTCTTGCCTTCAGACCTAGTTTTCTTATCAGCAGGTTTCTCTTTGGTCAGACATTTTGCATCATCCTGATTACCCTTTCTGTTCATCATTCTCCTAGCTATGCTAGGGTTGATATTTGCAATTAGGTCATTGTCTGAGTATTCCTCATCCACATCAATAACAGGTGGTTCAACATTCTTCTCTGAAAGGTTCTGAATATCATCAAGGTTTTCAGATGATTTCTGAATGTTGTCATTTGGTGTCTCAACATTCTTAGAGACATCTGGATTTGCTTCAACATTTGGGCTTGCTGATTCTTGATTTAATGGAACAGAAATCCCCGGTACAGAGTGGTTCTCACTCAGTATTCTTGTAACAAGCCTAGATATTGCTTGATGTACATAAGCTGATCCTTCCCTATTTGGTACAGAAGATGAAGGTTGAGAGGGATTACCGGATGAAGTAGCTTGAGACCTTCCTACATGCCTTGTTCTCAGCTTTTTGACCTTGGAGGGGTTAGTTGCCATTTCTCTAAGAGGAGTAATCTCCAGGACTTCAGAATCCATGCATGAGGTGATTGCCCGAGAATCTTGATCAGATGATGAAGATGAAACGGTCGTCTTGGATGAGGATAATGTTTGAGACATTTTGATTGACTTAGAAAACCAATAGTAACTAGAGAGAAAACTTATATTTAGAGAAAGGGATTTGTTGCAAAGTCGAGAGAGGAAGGAGGCAAAAGAGTGTCTATTCAACTTCTTAATAATTTTGAAAGAATTGGGAAAACATATGATTAACCCACTCAAAATAGACTTAACAAAAATAACTCCTTCAACCCTTGTTTTAAGCAAAATTAATTGCTACAATTTCTCATGTTGGCAAATACCCAACTTGCCCCTCAAGTTTTCAAATTGATTTTCATCAAGTGCCTTGGTAAAAATGTCAGCCAGTTGTAGCTCAGTGACAACATGTTCCAGATTAATTGTTTTCTCCTCTACAAGGTCTCTGATTAAGTGATGTCTAATGTCAATGTGCTTGGTCCTGCTATGCTGAATAGGGTTCTTGGAAATGTTGATTGTACTCAGATTGTCACAGTACAATGTCATAACATCTTGTGTGACATTATACTCAGTGAGCATCTGTGTCATCCAGATAATTTGAGAACAGCTACTACCAGCTGCAATGTATTCAGCTTCAGCACAAAATGTAAAGGAAGTCTTTTGGCATGTATCATAGTTCTGGTAAATTCCTGTATGGTCTTATTTTTCCTCTCTTCAACTCCATTTTGTTGAGGAGTTATAGGAGAAGAGAATTCATGACTAATTCCTTCTGAGGAACAGAACTCATTAAACTTACTGTTTTCAAATTCCTTGTCATGATCACTTCTGATTCTGACAATACACCCTTCTTTTTCTCTTTGAATTCTTTTGCACAGTTCTTTAAAAACTTCAAACACATCAGATTTTTCCCTAATTAAGTTAATCCAGGTGAATCTGGAAAAGTCATCCACCACAACATATGCATATCTCTTTCCACCAAGACTTTCCACCTGCATTCGTCCCATCAGATCCATATGTAGAAGTTCCAGAACCTTAAAGGTGGTTAGATGTCTTTACTTTGGATGCGACATCCTAGTCTGCTTACCAACCTGATATTCACCACAAACTCTCCCTTCATCAATTTGCAGTCTTGGAATCCCTCTGACTGCCTCCATGGAGATAATCCTTTTCATTCCTCTTAGATGAAGATGGCCAAGTTTTTGGTACCACAGTTTCACCTCTTTTTCTTCTTTGGCAATAGAACACACAGTGGAGTAATTAGTGTTCTCAGGCTCCCACAAGTAATAGTTGTCTTTAGATCTGACTCCTTTCATTACAACTTCTTGTTTTTCATTAATTACAAGACATTCAGATTTTGAGAAGTTGACCTTGAATCCTAGATCACATAATTGACTGATACTAATGAGATTAGCAGTCAGGCCTTTTACCAATAGTACTTCATTCAGATTTGGAACTCCAGGGCAGTCCAAATTACCAACTCCTTTGATTTCACCTCTAGCACCATCTCCAAAGGTCACATAACTAGTGGTGTGAGGTTTAACATTATTGAGAAGGTTCTTGATTCCAGTCATGTGCTTAGAACACCCACTGTCAAAGTACCAGTCTTCCTTTGCAGAGACTCTCAGGGAAGTGTGGGCTATCAGGGCAGTAGTCTTTTTCTTCCATTGAGGAGTATGAGGTACCCTGTTAGACTTAGGTTTGACACCTGGGTTCTGATTAGGGTATCCATACAATCTGAAGCAGAAAGGCTTTATGTGACCAAACCTCCCACAATGATGACATCTCCATCTTTGGTACTTTTTCTTCATATTTCTCTATTCCCGATGTTGAGTGTTATGTTGTGACATCTGCTTTGACATTTGTTTATCAGACCTGATCTTCTTGTCTGCACCAGATTTCTTTGTTGTCACAAATCCTAGACCAGACTTGTTTCCCACATTTTGTCCAACCTGAAGGATTTCTTCCAATTTGTCAGTTCCATTTGTCAGCATCTTGACAGATTTGGTCATCTGGTTCAGTTTTGAGTTCAGCATTTGAACTTCCCCTTCTAGATGACTTATAGTTTCAAGGTCTGCCCTTTTTTCAGCCTCCAACTTTATGATGAGTTTTGTTTGTCTCTCACTTTGCACACATACTTCAGCACTTCTGATACACAATTTCTTGTAAGTATCAGCCAGTTCTTCAAATGTCACTTCCTCATCACTAGTGTCACTTTCAGAGGTACAAACACCAGTTAGTGCAGTAACTAGTTTGGCAGATTCTTCTTCAGAATTACTTTCTGAATCACAGTCAGACCAGGTAATAGTCATTCCTTTCTTTTGTTTCTTAAGAAAGGTAGGACACTCAGCTCGAATATGCCCATATCCTTCACAGCCATGGCATTGAATTCCTCTGCCTTGATTTCCCTTCTCTTCAGACCTTGGTCTTCTGCTGGAGTCATAAGGTCTATTAATGTTAGAGGGGATGTTCTCAACATTGGACCTTGACTTTGGATCCATTCTCTTGATGAGTTTGTTGAATTGTCTTCCAAGCATGGCTATAGCTTCTGAAATATTTTCTTTTTCATCCTCCTTGTTTTCATCTTCAGTGTTGGATACAAGTGCTATGCTCTTGTTTTTCTTGTCAACATTGTCACTGATCCCCATCTCAAAAGTCTGAAGAGACCCAATGAGTTCATCCACCTTTAACTTGCTGATATCCTGGGCTTCCTCTATAGCAGTTACCTTCATTGCAAATCTTTTAGGCAGGGATCTGAGAATCTTTCTCACCAGTTTTTCTTCAGACATCTTTTCTCCCAATGCTCCTGAGGTGTTGGCAATCTCCAAGATGTTCATGTGAAACTCATGAATGGTTTCATCTTCCTTCATCCTTAGGTTCTCAAACTTGGTAGTCAGCATCTGAAGCCTTGACATTTTTACTTTGGATGTGCCCTCATGGGTAGTTTTGAGAGTGTCCCACACTTCCTTGGCCAGTTCACATTGATGTACTAGTCTGAATATGTTTCTATCAATTCCATTGAACAAGGCATTTAAAGCTTTGGAATTACCCAGGGCTAACTCATCTTCTTCTTTGCTCCATTCTTCCTCAGGCTTCAGACTGATTGTCCCATCTTTCTCAGTTATGGTGGGATGGTTCCATCCTTTGTCAGCAGCTCTCCAAGCCTTTTTGTCCAGTGATTTTAAGAAGGAAATCATACGAGGTTTCCAGTAGTCATAATTTCTTCCATCCAGAATGGGTGGTCTGTTTCCAAAAACTCCTTCTTTGTCCATAGTGCCAGAAAGTGATATCCCTAGATCTCACCCAGTAATACAGGCAGGGTGCCTGCTCTGATGCCAATTGAAATTCTGGCAGCAGATACTCAATGTCACAGTGAATGTTATGACACCGTATCTGACTTTCTATAAGACAGTAAATAAAAACAGTAAAGAACACAGTCAATTGTTTACCCAGTTCAGTGTGAAACAACAACTACTCTGGGGGCTACCAAGCCAGGGAGGAAATCCACTATAAGAGATATTAATTCAGGAATAAACGAACCAGTTTATCTCCTTCACTTAAGACCTACCCAATGCAACTTCAATCTAAGTTCAACTTAAACCTGAGTTCCTACTCACTCCCCCTCAATCACAGCAGTGATACTTAAAACAATTGTCTAATGAAATAATGAAGACACTCTTCAGAACATACACTTGATTATGCTTCACAGCTTTTTAATCAAGTAACACAAACACTCGTGCTTCACAGCTTTGAGTGATACATAAACCTAACTTGACTTTGCTTCAAAGCTTTAGTCAAGAGACACAAAACACTCTTGCTTCAAAGCTTTGAGTGATACAAAAACCCTTACAATCAAAACCTATTCCAAGTCACTTATCACAATGATACTTGCTTGGATTACAGCAGTTAAAACTATACAGCTCCTAATTGATCTTCAGTCAAAAGAGTTACTTTGCAACCAGCATTCCTGTTGAATATATATGCAGCTGTTTCTTCAGTTAGGGTTTCCACAAAAAGCTAGGGTTAATTAGGTTTAACCTTAAGACTTGGTCACAAGACTTTATCAACCAGATTAGGGTTGAGCTAGGTTAACCTAAAGTCCACGTGAGATTCTGTTCTGGAAGGAAAGAGCCATCTTCCTGAAAAATCTCAGAATTAACCAAACTGCATATTTGTTAGATCAGTACAGGATGTCTTAACATTTGTTATGACATCAGAATTCCTGTTTACTGATTTTGGTAGAAGGCAATAAATTTGATCATTGCAAAAAGCTCATATACACACTCATAAACAGTAGCTATTGTATGCCATACTTTTTCTGCATAAAGTACCTAATAATCCAGAATGTTATGACATCAGTCATGACATTTACACACCTGCTTTTACCAAAAATACATGCCAATAAATAAACACTTACAGAAGTATATGTCGACGATATGATTGTAAGGTCCCAAACTGAGGAGGAACACCTTGACCATCTACAGAAGCTGTTTGACCGTCTGAAGTTGTACAAGCTGAGGTTGAACCCAAACAAGTGCACCTTTGGGGTGAGATCTGGAAAACTACTAGGTTTCGTCGTGAGCGACAAAGGTATTCAAGTGGACCCTGCCAAGGTGAAAGCCATACAAGAGATACCAGTTCCCAAGACAGAGAAATAAGTCAGAGGCTTTCTAGGACGGCTGAACTACATTGCCCGATTCATCTCACATCTAACTGCTACCTGTGAACCAATCTTCAAGCTGCTGAAGAAAGATCAAGTAGTATGTTGGAACGATGAATGTCAGGCCGCTTTCGACAGAATCAAAGACTATCTCCAAGAACCACCCATCCTTATGCCACCGGTTGAAGGGAGACCTCTAATATTATACTTGACAGCTCAATGGGGTGTGTGCTGGGGCAACATGACGAGTCTGGTCAAAAAGAGCACGCTATTTATTACCTTAGCAAAAAGTTTACCGACTGTGAGACCCGATACTCACTGCTCGAGAAAACTTGTTGCGCTTTGGTATGGGTTGCTCGCCGTCTGAGACAGTATATGTTGACTCACACTACTCTGTTGATTTCAAAAATGGATCCAATAAAGTACATATTCGAAAAGCCTGCTCTGTCCGGGAGAATAGCAAGATGGCAAATGATCTTGACCGAATACAACATCCAGTACACGACTCAGAAAGCAATCAAGGGAAGTGTGTTGGCAGACCATTTGGCACACCAGGCAGTGGATGACTACCAGTCCATGAACTTTGAATTTCCAAACGAGAATATCATGGTAGTGACTGATTGTGAAGTACCTGGACCGGATGAAGGACCTGAGGAAGGATCCTGATGGTCTATGCACTTTGAAGGAGCCTCAAAGGCTTTGGGTAATGGTATCGGCGTTGTGATCATATCCCCTAAGGGAACTCATGTAACACCCCTTCTAATTACCCCAATTAAAGTTAAAGATTAAAATCAGAGAAATAAAATTTGCACGGAAGGGATGTCACAACACACATCGCATTCCAAATATTTTTAAAGAAAAACGGACAGGGTATGTTTGAAAGTACATGTATTCCAACACAAAACAAACATACAACAAAAATATACTTCATTCTCTCGTGCAAACGCAACGGAGTTTCATAAATTCATATCATCTCCATTTATGGAGGAATCAAAACATGATTCAAGGCATTAAGCCATCATAATTCACATAACATGTGTTATCAAGTCTCATACAAACATATACATCAAAAAAATAATGGATCATATACAAAATATTGAGATCGATACTTCAAAACAAGAAAGACCCCCCGGTGTTACAATCAGAGCATCGACTCAATTAAACAAAACGTAAGCGGAATACATCTACTTGCATCCGCTCAGCTAAGGCCTCGCCTTGCCATCCTCGGTACCTGAACAATGCCATGAAAGCATTTTCCAACAGAAGGGTGAGATTTCCAATAATCATATAACATGCAATTTTAAGTAAATGAAATAGAAATAGATAAAGCAGTACATAATGATCATATTCATTTTATCACCTATAGTATTCTTACTCGAGGAATTCCATTTCCAACTCATTCACCATGCAAACCATTTCTCCTAATATTCACATTCTTGGCATATAACCATAATTCCAACCACAACAACAAACAACAATAACAACAACACACAATCAAACACATCAACACACATACATAACATACACAATTATGCATGCGACTCACAACACGACACGACGTATGCGAATGCGGTACCGACTCGTGGACCCAAAGTTCCACCACCTATATTTCCCTTCCGGGTCAAGGTCACTACGTCTTTTCCCACAATAGGGTCACCGTCTAGATACTGTGGACCCTATGTTCCACCACCTATGTTTCCCTTCCGGATCAAGGTCACTACGTCTATTCCCACACTAGGGTCACCGTCTATGAAATCCCGTGAACCCACAGTTTCACCGTCTCTATTTCAAGACCACACATGCCATGCAATGTACAATACAATCAAACGTATGCAATTAAGATCCAAAATAATCTTAACATACACATACCATCATATCCAACCAATGGAACATCAACTATTGTACATGCATGCTTACATATCGTTTACAATCACAACATCAAGCAAAATGTATACAAACAAGTTACTTCTCAATCGAAACATAAACTATCAACTATTAAACAATTCCAAAATCGGAAGTACGTTTCAACATAAATTCATCATCAATGATCCGGCATTACTCTTAATGTCACTCATCACGATCGAGTCACCGGAATGTAACTCGAACGGTTAAATTCGGGGTTAAATTCAATTTATTTCATTTTGTACTAAAATCGGGTCGATTCCTAAAAAGTCGAAATTTCGAAAAACGGACTTCACCACGTTAATCTACACGTCGAATTATGCTAGCACGTCAATTTTCGTGCGAATCGGAGAAAGTAGCTCCGTCGCCGAAATTACCGAAACCGAAAAATCGGCACATCAACGGTTTCGAAATTAAGTCGGCTAAATGTTTCTAATTTCCTGCATCTTGCTACCAGAAATACTTTCTTGCTAATTTAATTCAGATTATCCAACTAAACCAATATTAGCTTCTACATATTATGCTATTATTCATCATTCTAATACAAGTGGTAGTCCTCATTTTTCTTTCTAAAGTTCTTAGCCACATTTTATATAAATATATATATCATACTATTAATTTATTTCCAGGAATCCATGGCCATTTATAATTTCAACTAAATATATATTTATGATTACGAATAAAAAAAAAAACAAAGGCTTATGCTTGTATACTTTTCCAATCACGTGAATTGCTCTGATACAATGAGGACCAATTTATTCTTCTATCCAAACAAGGCCATTACAATATACATATATAACTTGAAGTAATTGTTATAATTATCAACTAGCTCTATGACATTAATATAATCCTAAAGCTACAGTATTAGCATACGAATTCTCCATATATCAGTAAGCTATTTAACATTATTGTACTACCAGTAGCCATTCTCTATTCAACTATACACACATATATCTAATTCATGTTAGTTTTTCTAATTAATTCTCCATATCAATTCTAACACATATAACACCAACCTAATCCAACCCAATCCTCTAGTTTACCAACTCTAAATCATTCTATCAAACCACACCAAAACTCTAATTTCTCATCTACCAAAATCAAAAACCCAAAATCACAAGTATATGAGCAAAGAAATTCAAACCCTTACCTGGTATTTGTGAGTTTCTTGTATCAAGATTGAAGATGATGGATGGAGGTCAAAACCTAGCTTCTTTCTTTCTTCTCCTCTTTTCCCTCTTTCTATTTCTCTTCTTTTTCTCTTCCTCCTCTTACTAACTTTCTATTCATATATTTTATAAAACCTAATTATACTACTACTAACTTTCACCCCTATAACTTTCTGAAATTATTAATTTGGCCCAATCTATTTAATTCAAATTATAACATAATTCTATTAAACAATATTTCATTAATTAATATTTATTCCAAATAATTTACTTATACCGATAAATCAAACCAGTCAAATATTACTATTCACCCAAAATAATATTATTCAAAATAATAGTTTATCATTATAAACATCTTTATTTTAATTAACTGAATTAACAATTCAATCGATATCAAGTAGTTATATTCTTCAAAATATATTTAATTTATAATTTTGGAAAATAATAATTTAAATAACATTTAAATAAAAACGGGGCGTTACAACTCTCCCCCACTTAAAAGATTTTCGGCCTCGAAAATTACCTCTAGGCGAACAACTCGGGATAGGAATCCCGCATTCGGCTTTCAAGTTCCCACGTTATGTTTCCTTTGGCCGCTCCACCCCAAACGACTTTAACCAAAACAATTTCTTTTCCTCTTAATTGTTTCACTTTCCTATCTTCAATTCTTGTAGGCAAAGCTTCCACGCTCAAATCATCTCTAACTTCCAAATCATCAACTTGTACCACATGTGATGGATCCGCAATATACTTCCGCAATTGCGACACATGAAACACGTCATGCAAATTCGAAAGTGATGGTGGCAATGCAATCCTATAAGCCACGTTACCAATCTTTTCCGAAATTTGATACGGACCAATAAATCGAGGTGTTAACTTCCGCGATTTAAGTGCCCGACCAACACCGGTAGTAGGATTCACTCTTAAGAACACATGATCATCCTTTTCAAATTCAAGTGGTTTCCTTCTCTTGTCATGATAGCTTTTCTGGCGACTTTGTGAAACTCGCATCTTTTCTCTTATCAACTTTATCTTATCCGTAGTTTCTTGAACCAACTCCGGACCAACTACCAAACTCTCTCCCGATTCATACCAACACAAAGGTGTTCGGCAACGTCTTCCATACAACGCTTCAAAAGGTGCCATACCAATACTAGTATGAAAACTATTGTTGTAGGTGAACTCTATCAAAGGCAAAAATCTCTCCCATGAACCACCTTGTTCCAACACGCAAGCTCGCAAAAGATCTTCAAGTGATTGAATAGTCCTTTCCGTTTGACCATCCGTCTGTGGATGATAAGCGGAACTCAAACGAAGCTTAGTACCTAAAGCCTTTTGCAAAGCTTCCCAAAACCTTGAAGTAAAACGTGGATCTCTATCCGAAACAATGCATGTAGGAATACCATGCAAACATACAATATTTTCCACATATAACCTCGCAAGCTTCTCCAAAGGATAATCTATTCTAATTGGAATAAAGTGAGCAGATTTTGTCAATCTATCCACTATAACCCAAATAGCCTCATGGTTACTCGGAGTTCTCGGCAAACCCGAAACAAAGTCCATCGAGATACTATCCCACTTCCACTCGGGAATAGTCAACGGTTGCAACAAACCCGAAGGTTTCTGATGTTCGATCTTGGACTTTTGGCACACCAAACAAGCATACACAAACTCAGCAATTTCCTTTTTCATGCTTGGCCACCAAAACAACTTTCTTAAATCTTGGTACATTTTCGTAGCACCAGGATGAATACTCAATCCGCTACGGTGTCCTTCCTCTAGAATTCTCTTTTTCATACTCCCCCCATCGGGAACACAAACACGATTATGACACCTCAAAATGCCGTTCTCATCTATTCTGAATTCTCCACCACGACCTTGATTAACCAAAGTTAACTTGTCCACCAAAACCAAATCTGAACTCTGACCAATTCTGATTTCATCTAAAATCCCACTAGTAAGCTTTAACATTCCAAGCTTCACGCCACTATAAGTCTCCTCACACACCAAACTCATGTCTCGAAATTGTTCCAGCAATTCCCACTCCTTAACCATTAACATAGACATGTGTAATGATTTTCTACTCAATGCATCGGCCACTACGTTTGCCTTACCAGGGTGGTAATTCAAACTAAAGTCGTAATCCTTTAAGAACTCCAACCACCTTCTTTGTCTCATATTCAACTCTTTTTGATCAAATAGATACTTCAAGCTCTTGTGATCACTAAAGACGTCGAACCTTGCACCAAACAAATAATGTCTCCAAATTTTTAACACAAAAACTACCGCTGCCAACTCCAAGTCATGAGTCGGATAATTCTTCTCATGCACCTTGAGTTGCCTCGAAGCATACGCCACAACTTGCCCATTTTGCATAAGCACTCCTCCTAAACCCATCAAAGAAGCATCGCAATAAACCGTAAACGGTTCCGATGGTTTAGGAAAAACCAAAACTGGAGCAGTTGTCAACTTCCTCTTCAGTTCTTGGAAACTCTCTTCGCACTGTGTAGTCCAAACGAACACCTGGTTCTTCCTAGTCAATTGTGTTAACGGTAAAGCTAGCTTGGAAAAACCTTCAATGAATTTACGATAATAACCTGCCAAACCAAGAAAGCTTCGAATTTCGAAAACAGATTTTGGAGATTCCCATTCAGACACCGCTTCTATTTTGGATGGATCCACTGCAATACCCCCACGAGATATCACATGGCCTAGAAAACTCACTTGCTCCAACCAGAATTCACACTTGGACAATTTCGCAAACAACTGATTCTCTTTCAGAATCGATAACACAATACTCAAATGCTCAGCATGCTCAGTTTCATTCTTCGAATAGATCAAAATGTCATCAATGAAGACTACTACAAACTTATCAAGGAACTCATGAAATATTCTATTCATATACTCCATAAATACTCCAGGTGCATTCGTAACACCAAAAGGCATTACCGAATACTCATAGTGTCCATAACGAGTCCTGAATGCCGTTTTCTGAATATCTTCAGCCTTCACACGTATCTGATGGTAACCTGACCTCAAATCAATCTTGCTGAATACACACGCTCCCACCAATTGATCCATCAGATCATCAATCCTCGGCAAAGGATATTTGTTCTTGATAGTCACTTTATTCAGTTGTCGATAATCTATACACAGCCTCATTGTACCTTCTTTCTTCTTAACCAACAACACTGGTGCACCCCAAGGAGATACACTTGGACGAATAAATCTCTTGTCAAGTAATTCTTCCAGTTGCTTCTTAAGTTCAACCAATTCCGATGGTGACATCCTATAAGGAGCCATCGAAACAGGACTTGTACCAGGCACCAAGTCAATTGAAAATTCTACTTCACGTTTCGGAGGCAAATCCATAATTTCCTCCGGAAACACCTCTGGAAAATCACACACAACAGGTAAATCTTTGCTTACTTCCCTTTCACCCAAATTCAAACCTGCCATCAAGACAAACAACTCAGCACCATCTCTAACATACCTCTTCATCTGTTGGGTCGACAAGAATGAACCACCTTCTTTCTCAGACTCGAGAAAAAGGACCGCCTTAGCAAAACAATTAATATAGACATGGTTGGCTCTCAACCAGTCCATACCAAGAATAACGTCTATCTGACTCAAAGGAAGACAAATGAGATCCACAAGGAAATCTCTACCACATATTCTCAACGGGCATCTTAAACAAATATCAGATGTAGAAACTGAACCCATCGCAGGTGTATCTATTTCCATACTTCGATCCAAAGTAGACAAAACAAGGCCCAATCTCTTGGCACAATCCAAAGCAACAAACGAATGCGTCGCACCCGTATCAATAATAGCAACCAAAGGTACATTAGAGATAAAGCATGTACCTCTGATCAGACGCTCATCAGCAGAAGTCTCTGCTCCAGACAAGGCAAAGACTTTTCCAGCTTCCTTCTTCGGCTTAGGACATTTGGTACTTATGTGACCTTGCTCACCACAGTTAAAGCAAGTCACACTCACACCTACTCTGCAATCCACAGCTTTGTGACCCACCCGGTCACACTTAAAACATTTAACTATCACCTGACGACATTCCATAGCGCGATGCCCTTCCTTACCACACTTAAAGCACTTGATCGGGGTAGTTACTCCCCCACTTGGACTCTTCCCTCCACTCATTGGTCGTTTTCCTCTCCCATCATAGGGCTTAGGACGCATTTGTCCCTTACCCTTCTTATCCTTCAGATTCTTGTAGTATGCACTACTCTCCCGACTATCTTCATCATAAATCCGACTCTTGTTTACCAACTCGGAAAAGCGAGTAATTTGTTGATAAGAAATTGCCTTCTTCACATCAGGCCTCAACCCATTAACAAACTTCAAACACTTAGATTTTTCCGCATTAACAGTATTGTAATGGGGACAATACTTAATCAGCTCTTGGAATTTAGCAGCATACTCAGCTACTGAACCACTACCCTGCTTTAATTCTAAGAACTCAACTTCCTTCTTTCCACGGACATCCTCTGGGAAGTAATTCTCTAAGAACGCATCTCGGAAAATAGCCCAAGTCACAACAGTCTGCTCCTCCTCGTACCTCTGACTAGTGTTGATCCACCAGTCTTCGGCCTCCTTCACCAGCATATGAGTCCCAAATTGTACTTTCTGGGCATCAGTACAATTCATGACTCTAAAGATCTTCTCAATGGCCTTTAGCCATTCTTGAGCTTCATCCGGAGCATGCTCTCCCTTAAACGAAGGAGGGTTGTTCTTTTGGAACTTCCCTAAAGCACGGAAAGCATCATCAGCTCCGTCATGTTGTGCCTGATTTGCTTGCGGCATCTGATTGAGTGATCCCGCGAGCAATCTCAACGCATCAGCCAATGCTTCATCGTTCCTTCTGCTAGCCATCTTTCTCTTTCTCTGGTAAACACAAAGTATTGATCGCGTTAGACACACAATCAATAACAAGGGATTAACAAAATAAGACCTGACAACTGATCGACTATGCTCTGATACCACTATTGTAACACCCCTTCTAATTACCCCAATTAAAGTTAAAGATTAAAATCAGAGAAATAAAATTTGCACGGAAGGGATGTCACAACACACATCGCATTCCAAATATTTTTAAAGAAAAACGGACAGGGTATGTTTGAAAGTACATGTATTCCAACACAAAACAAACATACAACAAAAATATACTTCATTCTCTCGTGCAAACGCAACGGAGTTTCATAAATTCATATCATCTCCATTTATGGAGGAATCAAAACATGATTCAAGGCATTAAGCCATCATAATTCACATAACATGTGTTATCAAGTCTCATACAAACATATACATCAAAAAAATAATGGATCATATACAAAATATTGAGATCGATACTTCAAAACAAGAAAGACCCCCCGGTGTTACAATCAGAGCATCGACTCAATTAAACA
Source organism: Vicia faba (assembly GCA_948472305.1). Classification (NCBI taxonomy): domain Eukaryota; kingdom Viridiplantae; phylum Streptophyta; class Magnoliopsida; order Fabales; family Fabaceae; genus Vicia; species Vicia faba. The sequence goes on from CATIWC010001049.1 coordinate 108,711, forward strand.
AAACGTAAGCGGAATACATCTACTTGCATCCGCTCAGCTAAGGCCTCGCCTTGCCATCCTCGGTACCTGAACAATGCCATGAAAGCATTTTCCAACAGAAGGGTGAGATTTCCAATAATCATATAACATGCAATTTTAAGTAAATGAAATAGAAATAGATAAAGCAGTACATAATGATCATATTCATTTTATCACCTATAGTATTCTTACTCGAGGAATTCCATTTCCAACTCATTCACCATGCAAACCATTTCTCCTAATATTCACATTCTTGGCATATAACCATAATTCCAACCACAACAACAAACAACAATAACAACAACACACAATCAAACACATCAACACACATACATAACATACACAATTATGCATGCGACTCACAACACGACACGACGTATGCGAATGCGGTACCGACTCGTGGACCCAAAGTTCCACCACCTATATTTCCCTTCCGGGTCAAGGTCACTACGTCTTTTCCCACAATAGGGTCACCGTCTAGATACTGTGGACCCTATGTTCAACCACCTATGTTTCCCTTCCGGATCAAGGTCACTACGTCTATTCCCACACTAGGGTCACCGTCTATGAAATCCCGTGAACCCACAGTTTCACCGTCTCTATTTCAAGACCACACATGCCATGCAATGTACAATACAATCAAACGTATGCAATTAAGATCCAAAATAATCTTAACATACACATACCATCATATCCAACCAATGGAACATCAACTATTGTACATGCATGCTTACATATCGTTTACAATCACAACATCAAGCAAAATGTATACAAACAAGTTACTTCTCAATCGAAACATAAACTATCAACTATTAAACAATTCCAAAATCGGAAGTACGTTTCAACATAAATTCATCATCAATGATCCGGCATTACTCTTAATGTCACTCATCACGATCGAGTCACCGGAATGTAACTCGAACGGTTAAATTCGGGGTTAAATTCAATTTATTTCATTTTGTACTAAAATCGGGTCGATTCCTAAAAAGTCGAAATTTCGAAAAACGGACTTCACCACGTTAATCTACACGTCGAATTATGCTAGCACGTCAATTTTCGTGCGAATCGGAGAAAGTAGCTCCGTCGCCGAAATTACCGAAACCGAAAAATCGGCACATCAACGGTTTCGAAATTAAGTCGGCTAAATGTTTCTAATTTCCTGCATCTTGCTACCAGAAATACTTTCTTGCTAATTTAATTCAGATTATCCAACTAAACCAATATTAGCTTCTACATATTATGCTATTATTCATCATTCTAATACAAGTGGTAGTCCTCATTTTTCTTTCTAAAGTTCTTAGCCACATTTTATATAAATATATATATCATACTATTAATTTATTTCCAGGAATCCATGGCCATTTATAATTTCAACTAAATATATATTTATGATTACGAATAAAAAAAAAACAAAGGCTTATGCTTGTATACTTTTCCAATCACGTGAATTGCTCTGATACAATGAGGACCAATTTATTCTTCTATCCAAACAAGGCCATTACAATATACATATATAACTTGAAGTAATTGTTATAATTATCAACTAGCTCTATGACATTAATATAATCCTAAAGCTACAGTATTAGCATACGAATTCTCCATATATCAGTAAGCTATTTAACATTATTGTACTACCAGTAGCCATTCTCTATTCAACTATACACACATATATCTAATTCATGTTAGTTTTTCTAATTAATTCTCCATATCAATTCTAACACATATAACACCAACCTAATCCAACCCAATCCTCTAGTTTACCAACTCTAAATCATTCTATCAAACCACACCAAAACTCTAATTTCTCATCTACCAAAATCAAAAACCCAAAATCACAAGTATATGAGCAAAGAAATTCAAACCCTTACCTGGTATTTGTGAGTTTCTTGTATCAAGATTGAAGATGATGGATGGAGGTCAAAACCTAGCTTCTTTCTTTCTTCTCCTCTTTTCCCTCTTTCTATTTCTCTTCTTTTTCTCTTCCTCCTCTTACTAACTTTCTATTCATATATTTTATAAAACCTAATTATACTACTACTAACTTTCACCCCTATAACTTTCTGAAATTATTAATTTGGCCCAATCTATTTAATTCAAATTATAACATAATTCTATTAAACAATATTTCATTAATTAATATTTATTCCAAATAATTTACTTATACCGATAAATCAAACCAGTCAAATATTACTATTCACCCAAAATAATATTATTCAAAATAATAGTTTATCATTATAAACATCTTTATTTTAATTAACTGAATTAACAATTCAATCGATATCAAGTAGTTATATTCTTCAAAATATATTTAATTTATAATTTTGGAAAATAATAATTTAAATAACATTTAAATAAAAACGGGGCGTTACAACTCATACTCCACTTACCGCCCGATTATGTTTCAACTGCACCAATAACATGGCGGAGTATGAGGCATGCATCATGGGTCTTCAAGCTGCAATTGACCTAAGGATCAAGTTTCTGAGTGTCTTCGGAGATTCCGCTCTCGTGATCAATCAGATCAAAGGCGAGTGGGATACGAAACACCCAAATCTTATTCCTTACAAAGAGTGTGCGTTGACGTTGATTCCCCACTTCGAGGAGATAACTTTTGAACACTTCCCAAGAGAGGAGAATCAGTTGGCGGACGCGTTAGCTATGATGTCTTCTATGTTCAAAGTCAAATGGGACAACGAGGCTCCCCGTACCATTATCTGGAAATTGGACGAACCTGCACATTGCTGTGATCTTGAGACTGAAGAGGTAACTGAAAAGCCTTGGTATCATGAAGTGAAGAGGTACTTGGAAGTTCAAGAATACCCTGAGGGTGCATCTGTCAACGACAAGAAGTTCCTGAGAAGGTTCCCTGCAAAGTTCTTCCTCAGCAATGGCATTCTATACAAGCGAAACCATGATTCAACTTTACTGCGTTGTGTGGATAAGACTGAAGCAGAAAGGATCATGGCAGAGCTGCATGAGGGTACCTTCGGAACACATTCCAGTGGACATACCATGGCAAAGAAAATCCTTCGGGCGGGATATTTCTGGTCCACAATGGAAGCCGACTGTTACCAACTTTCTCGGACGTGTCACAAATGCCAGATTTATGCAGATAAGGTGCACATTCCTCCAGTTCCTCTGAACGTCTTGACAGCACCTTGGCCTTTTGCAATGTGGGGCATTGATATGATCGGCGAGATTAGACCTACGGCATCAAACGGGCATCGCTTCATCCTAGTAGTGATTGATTACTTCACAAAGTGGGTTGAAGCAGCTTCCTATGCTACCGTAACCAAGAACGTCGTGGCACGGTTCATTCGGCACAACCTGATCTGTCGATACGGTGTACCTGAGAGGATCATTACGGATAATGGTACCAATCTTAACAATAAGATGATCACTGAGCTCTGCGAGCAATTCAAGATACAGCACCATAACTCTTCTCCTTACCGGCCGAAGATGAATAGGGCTATAGAAGCAGCTAATAAGAATATCAAGAAGATTGTGCAGAAGATCACAGTGACCTACAAGGATTGGCACGAGATGTTACCGTTCGCTCTTCATGGGTACCGTACCTCAGCGCGAACGTCAACGGGGGCAACACCCTTTTCCTTGGTCTATGGCATGGAGGCAGTCTTGCCTATTGAAGTCCAGATACCCTCTCTCCAGATAATGAAGGATGCAGGTTTGAGCGAAGAAGACTGGATCCAGACTCGGCTTGATCAATTAAATCTAATCGATGAAAAGATACTCACCGCTATTTGTCATGGTCAAACGTACCAAAAACGGATGATCAGGGCATTTAACAAGAAAGTCAGAGGACAAGAGTATCAAGTCGGAGACTTGGTAATCAAGCGCATCATTTTTCCTCAAAATGATCCTAGGGGAAAATGGACCCCTACGTACGAAGGGCCATTTGTGGTTAAGAACATCTTCTCAGGAGGGGCTATGATTCTAACCACCATGGACGGTGACGACCTTCCTCACCCCGCCAATGCAGACATAGTAAAAAGATACTACGCATGAATAAAAGACCCGCTAGGTTGACACACCTAGGCAAAAATAAGGGCTTCCCGGCGAACCAAAAGGGTTCGGGCAAAAATAAGGGATGAAATGGAAAAAATCTGTACACCCGGCAAGTCGAAAACCTGAAAAGGCGGCTTGGGCAAAAATGGGTATCCCGGTGGACTGAAAACCCGAAGGGGTGGTCCAGGCAAAAATTAGGGATTAAAGTGTAATACTATGTCTCATTGGACCACCTTGCATCCAGAATTCGGTATCAACTATCAGGTTCAGACGGCATCAATCAATCAGCTTCATCTCCAACTACGCAGCAAAGTGATGAGACGCTTGAAGGCATAAAGGCGATAGCAGAGTTGGAACCCAGTGGGATTTTGCACATAGCTGTTTTGTTTTCCTTTTGTATAAACTCTATTTTATTCGGCGGCGTTCTCTTACTAGGACGTCATCCTCTTGTACATAAACGCCTATTTACAGGCAAATTCAAAATCAATACAAATTCACTTTTCCAGACAAATTGTCAATTGTTTTTCCTTTTTCTGTTTTGTTTTGCGAAGAACGTCCAATGTTCATTTTTTATATATGCATTTGACATTAATTGCTAACTCATAAATATTTGCATGCGAAACAAAGGATTAATTACGGGTGACGACAGAAACAGGGGAAATAATAAGCTGTCTAAGCAATCTAGTTGCTCTATCCACCAAGGTACTAAGGTAAGTTCGGCTGAAGAATGTAACCAGGATACCTTCACTCCCCGCAGAGTAAGACAGGTTTCAGCAACACTCTCCTCAAGCAGAGTTGGTCTTCCATCAGCCGAAAAGGCACAGTATCTCCAGCAAGTCAGCAATACTCTCCCCAAGCAGGTCTAGCCTTGTCAGCCTTAAGGAAGTTGGGTATCCCCAGAAAATCTCAACATTCCCCAGCGGAGTATACAGATGTTCCTAAGCAAGCATCCCCGGCAGTCCTAATATAAGATTGTTCCCCGGTGGAATACAGACATCCAGTGGAGCCACTCCCCAATATAGTTCAAAGTTTCCCCAGGAGAGTTGAATCATCCTCCCCAGTAGACTCTGGAAGCTTATCCCCAGTAGATTCTGGAAGCTTATCCCCTGCAGAATACGAACGCATCTCCCCGGCTTTATTCAAAGTTATTCCCCACCAGAGCTTATAACTGGGTTATCCTCAGCCAATTGCCACGGAAAGATCGTCCTCGGCGAAGTTCTTCCTATCTCCCAGCGGAGTTCATCAAATTCCCCAACGTAACTTATCGACGGAATCCCCAGCGGAGTTATCATCAAATCTCAACGAAGTATCTCTTCCCACAGAGTAATTCCCCGCAGGATAAACTCTCCAACAAGTTTATTCCCCAACTGAGTCATCTTCTCCTACCGGTTTATTCTTGCAACCATCATCCCCAGCGGAAATGAAGAACTCTACTCTTCAACATCAGCCCAGGATTCAAGCTCCCAGCAATCGTCAAGGATTTATTTTCCTAGACAAAAATACACTCATAGACATTTCACATTTCATACATCCTATTTTACATACATGATAAAGTGAATACGACACTATCCCATTTTGAACATCATGACATCATGCATTTCATACATCATGACATTGCATACAACTGACGTTTTGCCTTTTTAGGAAAAAGGTCAACCAAAAGATGATTACTATCAACTGTCGCAATTCTAGATTCGATTCCTGTATCTAGCCAGGGCATATCTATGAGTATTTGATTGTAGATTCGATACCTGTATCCAGCCAGGGCATGTCTGCATGAAGAGTTTAGAGATTCGATTCCTGTATCCAGCTAGGGCATATCTGTAGACGACCAATTCCAGATTCGATTCCTGTATCTAGCCAGGGCATATCTGCGAGTGATTGATTATAGATTCGATACCTGTATCCAGCCAGGGCATGTCTGCATGAAGAGTTTAGAGATTCGATGCCTGTATCCAGCCAGGGCATATCTGTAGACGACTAATTCCAGATTCAATACCTGTATCTAGCCAGGGCATATCTGCGAGTGATTGATTGTAGATTCGATACCTGTATCCAGGCAGGGCATGTCTGCATGAAGAGTTTAGAGATTCGATTCCTGTATCCAGCCAGGGCATATCTGTAGACGACTAATTCCATATTCGATACCTGTATCTAGCCAGGGCATATCTGCGAGGGATTGATTGTAGATTCGATACCTGTATCAGCCAGGGCACGTCTTTAAGCAACCTTTTGAAGTTCCGAATTCGATTCTTGTATCTAGCCAGGGCATATCTGTGAGCAATTGATTATGGATTCGATACCTGTATCTAGCTAGGGCATATCTACATGAAGAGTTTGAAGATCAACCCCTGTAACAGGCCAGGTAATTATATTTCTTTCTCAAGTATGCAAGTTCTCGCTAAAGAATCTCTTACGCGATCGAAACCTCCGAATGGCATCTTTAAGCCCATCTCCACAATTATCCATTACACTTCCAAATGGCATCTATAAGCCCATTCCCGACAAGGTTCTGTCACATCTCCAGATGGCATCTATAAGCCCATCCCCCTATCCACCATCTTTCCAAATGGCATCTATAAGCCCATTCTCGCCATCACACTGTTGATACTCTACTATGCGAGTGCAAATTTCTGGGCACTCTAGTGTTCAATCATCTTCCACCTTCCGATCACGAAAGGCACGCCAGCCAATCTACATCCTCAGGTTTAAGAAGATTGAACAGGGGCAACTGTTGTACCCCAAAATTTGCCCTCCCATATTCTTCAAAGTTTTGACAAGCATCATCTCAATTTGCTCAAGTCTACTTAAGGGTTGCACAGTCAAACATCCTCATAAGCCAGTCAAAATTAGGGTTTTGTTTATCTCAAGGAAGTTGAGGTTTTCAAGGTCTCAATCAAGTCCCATGTGCCCATATACATTGTCAAGCATCTACATGTCAAGTCTCAAGTCTCACAGCATCAAATTGCACAGTCAAAAGCCCAATTTGGTTCACAATCAACTGTAGGGGTAAAATGGTCATTTGGCAGTCAAAAGTCAAATTTTTTGGTCAACATCTTATTTTGAAGCCACAATCATCATTTGATCAAGTCTTGATCATGATTCCACAAACATGGCTCAAAAATCATCAAGATGCAAAAGTTTCTATTTTTGGACAGCTGAAAAGTCAATTGTAACTTGACCAAGGCATAACTTTTTCATGGTTCATCATAAAAATCCCATCCAATGCTCATTTTTAAGGGGATGACATTTCCTACAACTCATCTTCACATTCCAAGTCCAAGAAATGCTCTCACAAATAGTTATCAATTTCTACTTTATAGGTCAATTTCAAAAGTCAACAAAAGGGCACTTTAAGTCAAAGACCATAACTTGAGATTGGTAAATTAAAATGACATGGGACCAAAGGCATTGGTTAGAGGACTTCAAGAACTTTCCAAAATGTCCAAGAACATGTTCATAGCTTCAAAATTGAGCAAGATATGCATATGAGAAGTTGGGAAATTTTTGGGAATTTGCAAAAGTCAACTTTGCTCAAAACACTTCATTTTTGCTAATGGGCCTCAAATTCCTTCTTGAAACATTGTCCAAGGCCTATACACGACCCATTGAGTTTAAATTGATTTATTTTCTTATTTTTAACTAATTAATTGAATTTTTATTAATATTAATTTATTTAATTCATTTAATTGTAGGAAAATTCAAAAGATATGGTTTTCAAATCTTTTTGTGATGCAAATGAACTCAAGACAAGCTGAAGATCTCGTGTACACATCAAGGGGACAAAATCTCCCAATTTGGCAAGGTTTTTCAATCAAAAAGATTGAAAAATATTTGATTGAAAATCAAAGATGCAAAACATAATGCCATGGATCTTTTGCCCAAAGATTTAACCTAATTCATTCCATTACATATACTGAAGCTAAACCTAAATCCATTCACGTACAAACTGCTGCAGAAAACCATATGCCATATTGAAAAAAAACCAAGAAAACTCAAAACTGTTTTCAGGGTTCTAGGGCAAACTAAGGACTTTTGTGGATCCAGATACATTGTTGGGAGTCTCCAGAATGCATTGCAATCAAAACCAAGCTCCAAAGCTCAAGAAACTGCCCAGAACAGAATCACGGTTTAGCTTTCTTTCTCATGATCGAAACTCATAATTCATGCATATTTAATGTGATTTTTTGTATGCTTTGCATTGCTAGAACTCAGGTGAAGCTTTTGGTGTGATTCAATTGGATTAAGATGCCCTGAAACGTGAACCACCATTGTTGAATTCTAGGGTTTCCAAGCTCTCGAATTAGGGCTTTACAGCATAAGCAAAATTGGACCTTGAGACACATATGGTTGAATTCGTCAAGGCCAGACGAACTCAACCCAATCATCGCACCCTATTTATATAGCGTAGAATCCTAATCGCTATTTTTCCTTTTCCAGTTTGTGCGGGTTAAAACCCCCCGCTATTTGATATGTTTTATGCAGGTTTCATGAAGAAGACGAAGACGTGGTAATACACCATTGGCCAATTCAAAAAAAAGGCGCGCGTTTCATTTATGTTCCAGCATAATCATCGTTTTCATATTTTAATTTCATTATCCACTATACTTACAAACGCGTTCAAGTGGTTCAGTGGTAAATGTGCTGGCATATGACTATTGGGACCTGGGTTCGATTCCCAGGTCCACCCCATATTTGTTTCTTGTTTTGCATAATATAATCACGTGCAGGGCTTCCAAGAGCATTCTACCATGCAACCCACGCATCAGCTTGCCAAGTGGCCACAAGGCTCAATCCAATGGTCAGGATGGAAGCACACCATGCTCCAAGTCAAAGCGCGCCCTAGTCAATACCCAGAAGTCAACAAAGGCTTAAGCAAATGGGCCAGAAATTCTAACAAAACCTCCTAATTGGGTCCATCACACCCCCCCTGGTTTATTATTCTTTTTCTTATTTTCTTTTCCCTTTAATTCTTTTAATTATTATAATTATTATTATTAATTCATAAACAAATTATTTTTCATATTAAATTCATAAACTTAAATATTTATAATATTGATAATATTTTTATTATTCATTATTTTTACTAATTATTATTATTTTTGTAAATAAATGTAAATTAAGTTAAATTAGTTAAATTAGGTTAACTTTCAAACTTTTTTACAATAAATGAAACAAACTTAGACTTAGGTTTTTTTTCTCTTTTGACTTTCAATTTATTTTTATTTTTATTTTCATTAAAACTTAAAAAACATAAAAAAACATTTTTTCTTTTAATTAAATAATTAATTAGTAAATTAGGTTAATTTGAATTAATTGCAAAAAAGGACAAAACTCATATTTTCTCAAAAGGGTCAACACCCTAAGGACGTCCCAATTTAATTTCTTTCGCGCATTATTCTTATTTTGATTATTTATGTATCTGCTCAGAGGATGTAATAGCTAATTAGGATTTTACCGCTTTATTTACTTTTTCGTATTTATTTCAAAACGGGTTATGTTTTTGGCGATGTATAGACTCGTGCCTTGTAATAGCGTAGATTTACCTTTCCGCAATTTATTTTCTGCACTCTTAACTGTTAAATGCATGCAAGACTTGGATGAAAATTAAAAACAACTCGTAGCTCACAAAATGACATGTACAAGATAAACATAAACTGAAACAACACACATGCACATGCCACTCCTAGGGTACGCCTCACTCGGTTGCCTCGAACGTGGTCGTCAAGTATAGGGTGTTTTAGAGGTCGCCCTCCTGTCTAAAGATCCAAGTTGCCTCGAAACGGTTGCCTCGGATAAAAAGGATCTAGGACATTAGGGTTACCGCTAAGGCGTCCTACCATTGCTTTGGTGACCACACATGTCCCTAATCATCGAATTGACCCGAATAACTCCAATGATGGTGCTACCTACCTCTCAATGGTGGGATAGTACTATCTAAAGGACTCTTACACAGCCTAATTCCTTAGAGTAGGTAGATTTATCTCAAGTACTTGCTCTTTTCAAAACAAACAAAAATACTTTTCGCACCTACACTTTCAAAAGGTTTTCAAACAAATATTTCATACGCTCTTGAGGACAGATACAAGAGTTACTTAGAAATTTTTCAAGCGAAACTTTTTCAAAACCCACACACACTTGAAAAGCAAACAATTTTTGAAAACATAAGAGCAAGTACCTAAGAGCCCGTGGATAGCCACGGATAGAAAGGGTGCTAACACCTTCCCTTTCTATAAATCTACCTCCCGAACCGAGAAACATTCTCAAAGAAGGAATTTTGCTGTGCTTTTGTCCTTTCCATGTTGGAGAACATAAAAGACGGTGGCGACTCTTACTTACCGCGACATTTTGCGAACCAGCTTTAAACAGACAGTTCTATTTCCACCGATCACACCTGTTTTCCTCCAAATTTGTCAAAATGTTATTTTTATCTGTTTTCTCCCTTTTTGACAGTTTCCTTTTAATTTTGGTATTGGAAAATCCCAATGCACTTGTGCAAGCTTAAATCCTGAGAATCTTTATGAGAAAATCCTTGAGAATTGAGAGGACAAATTTTGGGGTACAACAGCTGGCCCTGTTCAATCTTCTTACACCTGAAGAGTTAGATTGGTGAATCTGCCATTTGTGACTTGAAGGTGGAAGATGATTGAACACTAGAGTGCCTAGAAATTTGCACTCGAAGATGAGATGATAGGAGGAATGGGCTTAAAGATGCCATTTGGAGAGGTGATAGAATCTTGCTGGAGATGGGCTTGTAGATGTCATCCAAGAATGCTTGTTGAGTTGTAATTTGTAAGTTGAAAGAATGTGTATTAAAATTGCGTCCATGTCTGGAGTGTATCTGAGTTGTATCTGAAAGCTGAATCTGAATGAGTATCAGGATGGCATCTGTATCTGAAGCGTATATGGACTGTATTTTGAATGAATCCGGAATAAGTATCGGAATGTCATCCATATCTGGATCGCATCTGAACTATCTTTAGAAGGAATCTGGAATAAGTATCAGAATGTCATCCATATATGGATCGCATCTGAACTGTCTCTAGAAGGAATCTAGAATAAGTATCAGAATGTCAGCCATATCTAGATCGTATTTGAACTGTCTCTAGAAGGAATCTGGAATAAGTATCAGAATGTCCGCCATATCTGGATCACATCTGAAATGTCTCTAGAAGGAATCTGGAATAAGTATCAACATGTCAGCCATATCTGGATCGCATCTGAACTGTCTCTAGAAGGAATCTGGAATAAGTATCAGAATGTCAGCCATATCTGGATCGCATCTGAACTGTCTTTAGAAGGAATCTGGAATAAGTATCAGAATATCAGCCATATCTGGATCACATCTGAACTGTCTCTAGAAGGAATCTGGAATAAGTATCAGAATGTCATCCATACCTGGATTGCATCTGAATTGTCTCTAGAAGGAATCTGGAATAAGCATCAGAATGTCAGCCATATCTGGATCGCATCTGAACTGTCTCTAGAAGGAATCTGGAATAAGTATCAGAATGTCAGCCATATCTAGATCGCATCTGAACTGTCTCTAGAAGGAATCTGGAATAAGTATCAGAATGTTAGCCATATCTGGATCGCATCTGAACTGTCTCTAGAAGGAATCTGGAATAAGTATCAGAATGTCAGCCATATTTGGATCGCATCTGAACTGGGTCTAGAAGGAATCTAGAATAAGTATCAGAATGTCAGCCATATCTGGATCGCATCTGAACTGTCTCTAGAAGGGATCTCAGAATATGATGATCTTTGTCTATTGATTGATCTTTCCTGAAAAGGTAAAGAGTTAGTTGTATGCAATGTCATGATGTATGCATTGTGTAATGATGTTCTCAAAATAAATGAGATTTGTGTCATATGTATTTTGTATGCATATGTTATGAATGTTGTTGAAGTGTAATTTTGTATTGGATTTTGCTCAGAATGTTTCCACCGGGGATCCCTGTTTTGTTGTTTGAGGAGAACTCCGCTGGGGGATATTGAAAACTCTGTGGGGAGTATGTTTATTCCTGCTTGGGGAAAGAGTTCAGGAGTCTCGATTGTCCGTTGCTCTTACTGGGGAATCGAAGTTGAACTGATATCTGGTCGAGTCCAGGTTTCACAGTAACTTGCCGGGGATTGTAGAATAGTCTACTGGGGAAGAGAAGTTATGGTCCTTTGATTTGTAGCAGTCGGAAAGGCTACCTCAAGCTGGGGAATCCTGCCGTTTGTTGGGGAAATAAACCATGTTGTCGATCTGCTTGAGAGGTGACGACTTCGTTGGGGTAAGTCCTCGAGGATTCTCGAAGTTGTCTCAGCTGGGGGAAAGGTTTTCAGAGGTTAAACTCTTGCTGGGAAATCATCCTATGAGAAGGACTTTGGGGAGACTTGGCATTGTTCCTAGCATCCAATGTTTGTGGCAATGCCAAAAATGTTTGATTGTATGTAACCCTTTACTGATGTTGACATTCAATGCCTCAAGTGACGCAGATGGAGATTTTCCCCTGGTTACTTTGCACTTTGAGAGATTTCTTGAAATCTTGACTGGACTTCCCGAGGTGTGCTGGATAGTGACATGTCATGTCCCCTTGTTGATAGGAGATTTTTCGTTGGAAGTGTCATCCCGCTTGAATCAATTTTGTTCACTGAGAGAGCTTTCGTTCACTGGATATTCGTTGTGTGAATTTCTTCGTTGTCAAACAAATAACCATATGCAAACAGTGATATTCAAATAATGCAAATTTTATGTTTGTCTTGAAGTTTTGAAAAATGCATTTTTAGCAAGTAAAGAAGTTTGTAATTCAACTCTGGATTTTGAGTAAAGCCTTACAGGAGTCAGGATACCTTTTGTAACAGTATGCTTTCGAACTAACCCATGCTTCAATTAGGACTTTTGAAGGGTTGTAACGTGGTTTGGTTCACGGTTTAAGAAACAAAGGATAAAGGCTCAAATGTATTTGTACCCACCCGTTCTTCGTGACATTCTTCAGTCCTAAACTCAGTTAATTGTGCGTTTGAACTCCAATTGAGTATGGAATTACGTTTTGGTGATGGTTCAGACAAGTTAAGTTTATCAGAAGGCAGTCATTTTTGCAAAAAAAAAATTTCATATTGTTGAGGATTTATAATGACCTCTTTATTTTTATTTTTTATCCCTAATTTTGGCCTGATTGTTCCTATTTTGAGATTACAGTCAGCGGGATGCCCCAGTTTTCTTAAGTCTCCTTTGTCGGTTTTGACTTAGTGGGCTTTTATTTTTTGAGAGATAATGACTGCCTATGTGATAGTGAACCATCACCGTCTTTTGATTCCAGAGGAATTTTTCTTGACGTCATTCGTTGTATTACGAGATGAGAGTTTGCGGCTTAATGCGCGTTTGAATTAACTGAGAGACTACCCTGCCCCAGGTTTTGATTAAAGGTTTCAATTTGTGTTAAAACAGAAAACTTCTGCTTCTTTGGCTCGAAGAGGTTGACTAGGGATTATCTTCCTTATAACTCCAGTGTTTAGGATTTGAAAGAATGCATGTACATCGTCAACAAGGTCTGTTCAAAAGCATACTGTATGAGATTATGGCATTGTTTTTGTCATCCTCCCTCTAAAGGCTTGTAACTTTTAGCAAGAGTTGAATGTCATAAAGTGAGTAAAAAAGCATAGTTTAAATGTAATGAAAATGAGTGGATTAAATCAAGACAAACATATGCAATGCAATAATGAAACAAAGTTTGACATTAATAGATAATTGTTTGAATAACAAAAGAGATTACAACTTGAAAATTCAAATGAACAAAAGCTTTCAATGATTCGTCATAGGAGCACTGATTATGCTTGGAGTCTCCAAAGGGTCAAACTCGATCTCCTTGGCATCAATCATGTCTTGGATCTTGTTCTTCATAGCCCAACAGTTGTTTGTGTCATGTCCTGGACTATCAGAGTGGTATGCACACCTTTCATTGGGATGATAGGTAGGTGCGGAAGTATTTGGGTTCCGGAGAGGAGCCTTTAACGTAATCAGCTCTGCCTTCAACATGTGTTGTAGTGCTTGAGCCAGTGACATGTTGATCTTAGTGAATTGTCTTTTAGGAGCGACCTCCTTACGCTGATTCCCCTGTCTTTGTTGAGCAGGCGTAGGATTAGAGATCAAGATTGCTCCTACGTGTTGGTCATGACGACTCTTTTGACCATACACAACAATGGACTCTTTCTTCCCATTGTAGGGCTTTTTCTGAGCATCAGAAGGTGTAGCTTCTTGAATTTTCCCACTTTTGATGCCAGCTTTGACCCTTTTGTCGGTCAGTATTAGCTCGGTGAACCCGACTGAAGAGCTTCCAATCAAGTGTTTGAAGAAAGGCCCTGTCAAAGTTCCCATGAAGATGTCAATCAGCTCTCTGTCAGTTAAAGGGGGTTGCACCCTACCAGCCAGATCTCTCCACTTTTAGGCGTATCCTTTGAAGCTCTCGTTGGAACCCATGGTCATGTTCTGCAATTGCACACGAGTTGGTGCAAGATCAGCATTGTACTGATACTGCTTATAGAAAGCAGCATCTAAGTCCTCCCAGGTGTGGATGCGAGAACTCTCCAATTGATAGAACCACTCGAGTTGAGTCCCTACCAGGATTTCTTGGAAGAAATGGATCCAAAGATTTGGATCAGTTGTGTATGGTTGAATCTTGCGGACATAAGACTTTAAATGCATCTTAGGGCAAGAGACTCCATCGTACAGGGCAAAGGTAGGGATTTTGAACTTTGGCGGGATGACCACTCCAGAAACCAAACCCATGTCTCCTAAATCCAAGCCAGGTGTCTGTTGAATCTCCATAGCACTGAGGCGATCCTCCAACTGTTTGTACTTGTCATCAGTGGGAGGATATTGTTCTTCAGAGTAGTCAGCTTCAACTTCATCAATCCCCAAATTAAGGTTTTCTTCAAGACTATCCCCTACATTGGATGGAGTTGAAAGATCTAGGGCCTTAGGTCTTCTTCTCAAGTTCAGGACGCCTACTGACTTCTTGGACTTCTTCCTCTTGTCTTTGAGAAGGAGAGCTTTCAGGTCTTCCTGCCCTTTAGCCATAGCCAAAAACATTTGTTGGAATTGATCATTTTGAGCTTGGAGATCTTTCACCGTTTGTTCCATATCCATCTTACTGAAATAAACAGCAGGAAGATAAGGAGACCTGTATGGGAGAAACCTGTCATGATATGATGCATGATATGTGGATGCATGTTTTCAAGGATCTCGCGGGGTAAACACAAGAAAAAGTTAGAAGTTGAACTTTGATCAACATATTTAATTGGGGAAATTTATATCGGTGGATGTCCTTCCACGAGAATCAAGCTCACTATATCGAGTGGGTCATAGCCCTTGACTCAAGTTTGTTGTACTTGATCTTTGACGGTGTTTGGTCAGAGGAAAGTAAATCCTCTTGCCCCTTGATAGACATCTGGTTGTGAACCTGCATCAAAGACCCTCGAGATCCTTGAAATGGTTATTGAAAATGCTATGGTATGATGTTATGATGTTATGCACAAGTATGCGAAGTAAGCAAGTTTATATACAAATAATCATATTCACACAAAGCAAACAAGTCCTTAGTTTTAGGCTTGCATGGAGTTTGTAGGTAAGTACCCTCTTGAAGTTTAGTTGGCTCAATCTGTCCTAGTTAATAGTAACCGGGTTCTAAGGGGTCTCAATATCACTGACCTTTCTTTTAGGCATTGTCTCAGATCAATCAATCTTTTCTTGCGGCCGAGATATCCCAAAAGTTCGGTCTTAATGAGTGTAGCATCGAGTATCAACCAATTTTCAGCTCTACACCGAAACCGGTTACCTCACTACGTCCTAATGGCCAAGTTGGTTCAATTAGGGTTCTAAAGTCAGTTAGTGCTTCACGATGCCACTCAGTGGCCCCGTATTCTCCTCGATTCACCATGAGGGATACCGGTACCCACAAATGCATCACACTAACGTAGCCATTGTTTCAACCATATCGGTCTACGCCGTACAATTTCCACAATCTATTGCTACTTACCTAAAAAAGGTGCCCCATATCCGGGTAGAGGATCAAAACAAACCCAAACAAGGATCCAATAATGTAAAGCAAACAAATCAAACAATGTAAGCAAGTAAATGTGATCTAACCCTAAGGTAACCCCACTTTTAAGGATGACTCCCCAGCAGAGTCGCCAGTTCTGTAATACGGTGGGAGAACTGACTTGATGTTTCGCGTTTGTGTTCACAAATGTTGCGGTTTAGCAAGAGTCGCCACCGACTTTTCTTTTATCTAAAAGGAAAGGTGAAAAAGCACAGGAAAGACCTTTAGAGATGTTTTTGAGTTCGGGGGGTAGATTATGAAAAGGGAAGGTATTAGCACCCTTTTCATCCATGGTTTTCCATGGGCTCTTAGTTACTTGCTAGATCACTTGCTTTTGTTTGAATGTGCTTGTGGTGTGTGGTTTTTTGAAAGTATTTTTAAAATGGAATTTCGTAATGGTTCTCGTTTCTATAAGAACGCCTACAAAGTGTTTGTTTCAAAAATAGTTCAAAGGTGTGTTTGTGAGATGTGTTTTTGAAATTATTTTGAAAATGGAACTTCATAGTGGTTCTCGTTTCTATAAGAACGCCTACGAAGTGTTTGTTTCGAAAATAGTTCAAAGATGAGAGTGTGGGTAAAAATGTTTTTGTTGTGAGCAAGCGAGTAACTAGGAGCGAATCTACCTACTCGAAATGTCTTAAATGTGCTTTTCCTCCTCCTTTAGATGTGGCTATCTTACCATTGATTTGGTAAGAAGCCCCATCGTTGAATGTGAAGGGACGGGTGTTGGGACGTTTGTATAGTCATAAAAGGCAACATATGGGACATTTTAGCAATGTCGTTTTAGGGACTAGATCGTTTACCGAAGGCAACATCGAGGGTCATCGAGGGACTACGATCTTTTATCGAGGGTCTTTTACTAAAATGCCCATGCTCGAGGGACATGACTATTTTCCGATAGGCAACAAGTGGAATTACCCTAGGGTGTGCATATGTGCAAAGTGTGTTTGATTGCATGCATTTTTGTCTTTGATTAGGGGTTGTCTACTTGTTGGTTTTATCTTGCCATACACGCCTAATTACTAGCATTTGTACAAAAGTAATAAAAAGTGCAAAAAATAAATCCTACATTATTACAACCATATTGAAAGGCAAGAAAATGTAAAGGCAAAAATAAGATAAAAAGAAATAAAAAGATCTCCTTCGACCCAGGCAGTAGCACCCTTCGACTTGCATTCTGTTGGCCTCCTTCAATTGGGGCTAGTACCAGTGAGGTCCTGTCCTTCGATTGGCCTGGAAGTCAGTGTATGGAGAAGCCTTCTAGTTCTGCCTTGTTACCTTGTTGCCTTCTTTGACTGGAGGTTGAAAGCATTGAGGGAATGCCTTTCGACTGAGCCTGGAAGTCAACATGGTTTTCCTCCTGGTTGTCTCTTTCGTTTGACCTGGAGAAAGAGGGTAGAAGCCATAAGCTTCGTTTCCTATTTCCTGTTTCCTGTTTCTTTCATTTCAAGCATTAAATGGCAACATGGCCTGAGGCCATGCTAGTATTTGTCTTGTAAACAGTTTAATAGTTAAAGTAAGTTCAGGTAAACAGAAAGCAAAACGAAAGGGTTAACTCTAAAAAAACATGTTAAAAGGGTGGAAACGAAGGGAACCATGGTATATACATGCTTGAAATGAACGAAAATATTATTTACATGTCATGCCACGAAAAGTTCAAAGGTAAGAATAACTTACCTTGCTTCAGGCCTTGAATAGATGTGGGATTCGAACTTGAACTGCTACATGGACGTTTCTGGAATTCGAAGAGTAGTCACAGGGGGTTTACTTTTGGTTCAAAGAGTTGTCACAGAAGGTTGTCTTTGAGTTTGAACAAACTTTTATGTGTGGGGTGTTCTTCAGAGTCGAAGGAGATGAATGTGATTCTGGGTTTTTTTGTGATTTCTCAAGTGTTGATGAGCTTGAGAGTTTTGTTGTGTTTGAGAAAATTTGGGGGATTCGTTCCTCTAGTCCAAATATCCTCCCTGAACATGTTGTGAAGCCTTGTATTTATAGGCGAGTTTTGTTGTGGTTTTGGGGGGAAATCAAATAATATTTGAATTATCTGGGTATACTTCCCCTTTATTTTCTTCGATGCAGCTCTTATGCATTCCTTTTTTGTGTAAGTATGGGACTGAGACAATGCAGGATCAGCAGTGTTTTGGAGCGTTGTGGCAGGTTGGTGCAGGACTGTTGCATGGCAGCACAGCTGGCTTGGGTTTGGCAGTATATGGGACTTTGATCTTGAGTCGAACGCAAGAATGAGGTTGAAGCGCACTCGTTCGAAGGAAGCCTTTGCCTCAGTTGAAGCTTGTGGTCGAAACAAGCTTACTCGAAGGAAGCTAATGCCCAGTCGAAGCTTGTGGTCGAAACAAACATAAAGGGAGTCAATGCCTTTTAGCGTGAGGGAAGTTCCTGGCTTCTGAATCGAAGGGTGTTTCTAAACATGCACTCGAAGGAGGCCAAGAGTCAATCGAAGGATGTAATCCAAGTTGCATTCGAAGGATGCCAAGAGCAATCGAAGGATGTAATCCAAGTTGCATTCGAAGGAGGCCAAGAGTCAATCGAAGGGTATTGAATCGAAGGAGACCTATTTTCCTCCAAATTTGTCAAAATGTTATTTTTATCTGTTTTCTCCCTTTTTGACAGTTTCTTTTTAATTTTGGTATTTGTGATACGGTGGGAGAACTGACTTGAGGTTTTGCGGTTGTATTCGCACTTGTTCGGTTTAGCAAGATTCGCCACCGACTTTTTATTTTATCCTAAAGGAAAGGTTAAAAAAGCATAGGAAAAACCTTTTGAGATGTTTCGTGGGTTCGGGGGGTAGATTATGAAAAGGGAAGGTATTAGCACCCTTTTCATCCATGGTTATCCATGGGCTCTTAGTTACTTGTTTTAGAATACTTGCCTTTGATTTTCAATTGCTTGAAATGGTGGTGTGTGTGTGTTTTTGAAAATACTTTTGAAAAAGATGCCTTGTCTAGGCAACCGTTGTAACAATTCTTTACTCGAATATTTTACAAAGGTGTGTGTTTTTTCGAAAAGATGTTTCAAAGTTTTTTTGAAGGTTGTTTTTGAAAGTTGTGTTGTGGAGTGGATTTTGAAAAGTAGGCAAAGTGTGTTTTACAAGTTGGTCAAGTAACTAAGAGTTGTCTACCCCTAAATTTACTCAAAGATTTTTCTCATGTTTTAACCCTTTTAACAGTATTGTTCCACCATTGTATTTGGTGGACAATCTTGTGTTAGGATGTTAACGGGACAAGCGCGGGTCATCGTATGGACCATGAATGCAATGGTGCCAAGTATCTTTGGCAATTTACTTGAAGGGACTTGATCATTTTTTAGGCAACTTTCGAAAGTGTCATCGAGGGACTATGATCATTTGAATTGTTTTTGTTTTGCCAAAGAAACTCAACGTGCAAGCATGGCCCATTTTGGAAGGCAACAAGCGGGATTACCGTAGGGGTGCAAGTGTGAATGGTGTATTGATTTCATGCATTTGTCTTGTATTAGGTTATCTAGCGGTTGATTTTATTTACACACAAACCCTAGGTCTAACCATGGTATATTTGAAAGCGATAAATTGCGGGAATTTAAAGTCTACGCTATTACAAATAAGTATCCGGGGATGGGGGTACAAATATTTACAAATGGGGATGAGACTTATTAGGAGAGTAGTGTCCCAATATATTTACAACCAAATCGAATCAATCGTAATGTAAATGTATCAATGCATAAGAATAAAAGATAAGCAAATGTATTGGTGTAAGTGTACGTGATTTATTTACAAGTGATGAAAAATAATGTTAACCTAGTACAAAATTAAGTATTTATTTATTCCTTTTGATTTTTGTTAATATGTACAAAAGATTTTAAGAAAAGAAAAAGATTAACTTAAAAAATCTATTTTTTATGTATTTTGTTAATGTTTTATATACAAAAGATTTTAATAAAAGAAAAATGTTTTAAGCATTCTATTTTTATGTATTTTTATTGTAATAATGTTTTTAAAAAAGATTTATTAAAAGGAATTTTAAGACAAAAGATCTATTAACCTAATTAAATTCTAATATTTATGTATTTTTCAAATATAATAAAATAAAAGAAAGTTTTGTATAATGTATTGTTTTATTTAACAAAACGAATAAAATATATTAGTTAAAAAAAGAAAAATAAAAGGGTAAGTAAAAAAGATATTAGTTAAAAAAAAAGGGAATTGAATGGGCTTTATGGACTTTGTTTTGGCCCAAGCAAGACAAACAACAACAAAAAAAAAAGAAATAAAGGGAAAAAGGGGGGGTGCGTCTAGATTCTAATGGGCTTAAGGCTATTTGGATGGGGCAAGGCCCATGGTTGACACAACAATGTTTTTTAGGGTTTCATTTGTTTGTTTCATAACTTAGGGTTTTCAGGCTAGTGAGGCGCCGCTTCTTCGTCTTCGTTCCTCTTCATTTTTCTCAACACATGGCCACTGAACGAGATCTTCCGCCTAGGGCCACCGGGCGCCGCCGTCTACTCCTCTTCCCTCCATGGTTGAGCATAACAGCGACAAGCACGGGTAAGAAATTTCCCATTTTTTTATGTCCTTTGTTTCAGTTCGTGCATGTTCTGATCATTGTTTATTATTATGTATTTTTTGTATGAGGTGTGAGAAGAAAAGAAAAAAAAGAGTTATACCTTTGGCCTTTGGAGACAGGGGAGAGGCGGATCGGAGGCGCCCTAGGACGGCCGGAGGCGAGGAGTAGTGATGCGCTGGCTTGCTCTGTGGAACCTGGTATTTGTATATTTGCTTTTTCTCGTTTAGTGATGATTGTCTAAAAAAATCTGAAAACGTCTCTTTTCCTCTTTTGACTGCTTGCTCTGTATGAGGTTCTTTCTTCTGAGTATGCTGACCCTTTTCTTTTATTCCATGATGATTCGATTCTGAGATATATTGTTGGTTTGAAGACTTGCCTATTTGCTTCTTTTCCTCTTCTTCTGTTTGCCTCTGAGATGCTTTATTTGATGATGTTCTTAGCTTGCTAACCCTGTGATGATTTTATTCTGAGGGTTTAGGATTTGGTTGGAATTGGTTTGTGTTACAGGCCTTTGTGTTATGTTACAGTTTGGTACAGGATTGCATTTATTGGTTTTTAGGCAGGTTTGTATGGCTTGGTATGTTGAAAGGCTGGAGGCTTGGGCTTCAGCAGGCTTTAGGCTTGTGGTTTGCTGCAAGGTTTTTGAAAGTTTGTGGCTTTTTCTGGTTTTTGTGTTGGTACAGGTTTCTGTTTGTGGCTTGCTGTTTGAGATTACAGGTTTGGCTTTGGCTTTTGCTTCAAGTAGGCTAGAGGCAACTCTGGTTTTGAAAAGGTTTAAGGCTTATGTTTGGAGCTTGTGGAGGCAGCCTGTTTGTGGTTCCCTAACAGTTTGTGGTATTTTTGCTTTGTGTTATTCTCTGCCTCCCCCTGTACTGTGTTGTGGTATGTTTGTTTTATATATCTTCCTAAGCCTAAACCTGCTGTAAGCCTTTTTCTCTCTCTTCTCTCTCTTTACAGATTAAAAGCATTTTTATTGCTTTAAAATTGTACCTTTATGAAAAGGTAACTTGGCTGGAAAGTGATGTATCTTGAACATTTCTTGCATTAGTTGTTTTCCTCTGCATATTTTCTGCTTTTCTGTCTTGCTTTTGCTAGCTTGTAGGCAGTTTTGACAGTTACAGCTTTGACATCTCTTTTGGACAGTTCTGCACTTTTGTGTACTTCTTTGACACCCCTTTTTAGTTGACATTGGACTTGGTTGGCTTATTCATTTGCAATTTATGCAATTTAGTTTGCCTTTCAGTTTGAAAACTTTGGTTGATAATTTGGGATTATGAACTATGCAGCTTGTTGACAATTTGAATTTGTGCAATTGTAGCTTTGTGCATTTCACATTTTATTTGCAAGCATATTTCTATCCCTCTTTGTGAACCAAGAGTAATCTTGTGATTTGCAGAGAGGGCAAACAAACTGATTCCGGACAGTTACTTTTAATGATGAGCCTTAAAATTTAATTGTCTGCTTTTTTTATCTGCATTTGACTTTTTTCCCTTTTTTGTGTTTTTGCAGATAAAATCAATTGAGCAAAGGAGCATCAGTAGAAGATGAAGATTTAGAAAAATAGGATGCAATTTCATTTCATTTCAATTATTTGTAACATTATTATTGTAAACAAAGATGTAAATAAATTTACAGTTGTTCAAATAATAATTTGTAACAAAACAATTAAAGATGAATAAAAATCCTTTTTTGATCAGTTAATTCTCTTTTATTTCTTTTCAATTGTTTATTTAATTATTTGAGTTTCTTAAATTAAAATAACTGGAAGTAAATCCAATTATTCTGACTTAGAAAAAATAAATAATTAATAAACATTATGGTCTTGTCATTTAGCATGAATCAAAATAATAAACCCGGCGCTCCAATTAACCATAGCCATGCACAGTCAATCACAACAAATGCCCAAGTACCCTTTCCTTTTACTGATTAAATCAAACACAACAAACTCTCAAACAGAAGCCTCAATCCATATCTCAGAGTAAATTGAAAAGAACTGTAGAATTAATTCTTTCTGAAAATGCACGCACAAAACCCTGATTCTTGATTTAATGTCGAAGAAGCGCCTGCCTGATTAAAACCTGAGCCAACTCAACCAAACCCTAGCAATCTGCTTGAACTGCTTCAAAAGTTAATGGAAACCCTAATTGGGATAGACTGATAAGAAAAAGTCTCTTTGACTGATTCTTAAGTTAATCTGAAAAATCAGGAAAAGCCCGAAGTTGTGCTGTGATTTCTTATGAAAAAGAGGAGGGCAAATTTTGGGGTACAACAGTATTGGAAAATCCCAATGCACTTGTACAAGCTTAAATCCTGAGAATCTTTATGAGAAAAGCCTTGAGAATTAATAGGGCAAATTTTGGGGTACAACACTTGGCAACACTTTGGTGTAGTTCTTCTTGACCCTTGATCACGACATGAAGGGTTTCCATAAGTTTATCCATGCGAGTACCCATAGTGTCCATATCCCGACGGAGTGCATTCTGATTCTCTTCAAAAAGATCCATTAGCCTTTGCTGGTTGCCGCTGGTACGGTAAGGATGTGGATGAGTCGTCTTTGTTGTTTATCTGAATTTCGGAGAAAGGGGACCCGAATGAGTTTTTTTGTGAAAAATGAATGCATGGTAGTATGGATGAATGCTTTATCTTCATTTCTGAGGAGACCCAAAGACTCGTCTATCCCTTTTTTAAAATTTCCTTTTTTTTGAAAAGCTATATCAACGAGACCTGTCTTTGGATTTCCTTAGATATGCGATATATATATATGATAATATGATGTCATGGTATGCTATGGCATGAAGTTTCAGCCCCACATATTCTGGATAACCATTGTGTAGTCTGTTGCACAGGCTGAAAGTAACAGGATCAAAAGTTTGACGTCACAGGCATGGAGTCAAAGTAACCACCCACGAGGTATGTACTAGCGTTTATCTCCTGCCGAATAAGGTTATAAAGAGTTCTCGAAGTCTACGTCCTTCCTTTGGATATTACTGACGTCCTAATTACTTGGTAATCAATAATATTCGCAGGAAAAACTCGTCCGAGTGCAATATCGCGTGACAACTACTTCCGGATTACTCTGTTATAGTCTCCGCACTGCACCTAAAAGGCCAGGATGGGTTAATGGTTCTACGGCCCTCGGCTTCTCGAGTTCCCAGGTCAAAAGCAACAACGTCTTCCCGATTACTCGGTAAACATCACTACTTTCAAGGGGACCTCCACTGAGTGGTGGATTTTCATGCCTCCTTCTTCGGGATTACTCCCTCAAAGTAAACATGACTATACCGCCCGTCCTAATCCTAGGTGTAACCCAAGTCCGGGTATAGGACTTATTAAAAGTAATCACCAAACCCAACATCACAATGTATCCAAAATATGTGAGTAGCAACAATATATGCAATATATACAGAAAAAATAAAATAAATAAAGAAATAAAATAGTAAAGCAAGATAAAGAAAATAAATAAACACCCAAAAAGACAAATAAACAAAACTAGGAGAGACTCGCTAAAATTCCCCAGCAGAGTCATCAGCTGAAGCTACCGGCATGAAACACAGAGCCGCCACCGAACTTTATTTATCCCGAAGGAAGGGGAAATATCGATAAAACCACAAGGGAATGGATAAGATAGTCTTGCGACCGAGAGAAAGGGTAAGGGAGTCGGTTATGCAAGGGGAAGGTATTAGCACCCCTCGCATCCGTTGTACTCAACGGGATCCATTTTATTTGTTTGTCTTAAAGGGTGTATTTATCTACAACTATGCTTGCTTTAGGGGAAATGAAAGGTTTTTTATTATTGCGTTCGTGAGGGTTTCGCGACCCTTTGCCTATGTATCCAATGAAGGAATCAGAACACCGTAGTTCCTCTAGAAAATGGTTGGTTTGTGTTGTACCCCAAAATTTGCCCTCCTCTCTTTTACAAGAAATCACAGCTTCGGGCTTTTCCTGATTTTTCAGATTGGCTCAAGAATCGGTCAAACAGACTTTTCTCGTCAGTCAGACAAAATTAGGGTTTCCATTGATTTTGAATCAGTTCAAGAATATTGCTAGGGTTTGTTTGAGTTTGGCTCAGGGTTTGATCAGGCGGACGCTTCTTTGACATTTAATCAAGAATTAGGGTTTGCACGCGCAGTTTCAGAAGAATTTGAATCCACAATGTTTTAATTGGTTGTTATATTGCTTTGACGTTTGCTCAAGATTTCTGTTTGTTTCTCAAGGTCTAAACATCTGGGATATGGGATGAGGATTCTGATTGAGAGTTTGAAGTGTTTGGTCTAATCAGTGAAATAAAGGACATATGGACGTTGCTTGTTTAACTGTGCGATGTTTTTTGGTTATTCGGAACGCCAGACGTTTATTGATTATTTATAATTTCTAAGTTAAAATTATTGGATAATTTCCAATTATTATAATTCAAGAAATTAAAGTAATTAAATAAATGAATGCAGAAGAATTAAAGAAATATCTGACAAAGAAGGATTTTTATTCATCTTTAATTGTTTGTTACAATTATTATTTGAACACTGTAAATTTATTTACAGATGTTTATATTAATACTGTTACAATGATTAAAGGTAATTTAAAGCTATATCCTAATTTTCCTAAGTCTTCATCTTCTACTGATGCTCCCCATTGCCCAACTGATATTTACCTGCAAAAAAGAGAAGAAAGAAGTCAGCACAGATGAATTAAAATTAAAGGCATTTTCAGACAGTTATTTAAAACTCATCATTAAAAGTTTTGGCCGGAATCAGTTTGTTCGACCTCTCTGCAAATCGCAAGAAGATCTCACTTCTTGGTTCACAAAGAGGGAAATAAAATGTTTTACAAGCATATGAATTATTTTGCAAAATACACAAAGCTGCATAATTTCAAATTGCAAGGTGTTAACAAAAATGTCAACCAAAATGCATAAAATCAAACGAGGCAAACTGAACAGCCAAGTGAAAAATTCAAACAAGCTGCACATGGACAAATGAATATGCCAAACAATTACAAAGTCCAAAATGTCAACTAAACTGAATTGCACTATCAAAAAAAGTAAACCAAATTGTCAAAAGTGCAAAGCTGTCAACAAGTACACAAGAGATGTGCAGAAAATCTAGAAAGATGCAGAGGAAAGCAAAAGATGCAAGCAAGCTTATGAAAAGTACACATTTTATCATCATTTTCTGGCTAAAGCTTTTTCAGAGACAGCTATTCTAAAGCATTGTAATATGCTTTAAGAGAGAGAAAAAAGAGAGTAAAAAGGGAAGAGGTTTACAGTTTGTTGAGGCAGGCTAGAGATATAAAACAAAGAATATCAGAACAAGCAAGAGGGAGGCAGAATATCACAAAAAAACAATATACCACAAACTGTTACATAACACAAATCAGAGCTGCCTCAAGCTTGTATCTTACAGAAGCAAGCCTTTCAAAACTGTAACTTCAAAAAACAAGTTCTCAAACCTGTTTCAAGCCATACAAACTGCAACCAAAGCTTGCCTCCTGCCTGTAACCACAATAAGCCTCAAAATACAAACTTGTAAACAAACTGAAGCAAGCCTCTAAACAGAAGCCAACAACAATGAGCCTGTAACTTCCAAACAAGTTCTCAAACTTGTTACAACTTCAAACACGAGTCTAGCTTACAAACCTTAAAGCATTCAAATCCCAAACACTCAGAACAACTTCATCATAAAGTAACTCAGAACAAAGCATTCAATCCCAAAACCCTCAGAGCAACCTCATCATAGGGCCAACAACAGCATAAATATTCTCAGAACTAGGTCCAACTCAGAATCAAATCCAAAAGAGAGAGGAAAAGCATTGTTTCAGGTTTAAGTCATCATCAACAAACCAAAGGAAGCAAAAGCATTTCAGAGTCAAAAACAATAACATCATCAAACTCAGAACAAAGCAAACGAATCCCAAACTCTCAGAACTGAGTTCATCATCGAGTAAAAAAGCCAGAAGTATAAGCAAGCAGAAGAGGAAAAGAAGTTTCAGAAGCAAATGAGCTAGGGTTCTCAGTTTCAATTTTATCATCATTAAACAAGCAAGATACAAATACCAGGAAAGCTAGCAAACTCTCAGCACCACGCACTCCCTCGCCTTGGCCGCCTGAGGACACCTCCTATCCACTTCTCCTCCTCCGTCTCCAAAATCCTACAAAGGTATATTTCCTCTTCCCTTTTCTTTAAATATCTCACACAAACATGAACAAACATAGAAGATCAGAACTTGCCAAGAAAAAGAAATCAATAACACGCAAAACTTGAAACCCTAAAAATTGAAAGAACAGAAATCATTACCTTTCTTTTTGTCACTGCTTGAACAAACGCGGAGAGGAGATGGACGGTGGCGCCTAGTGGCCATAGGCGGAGTTCGTTCAGAAAACTTGGTTAAGAAAGACGAAGAAGACGATGAAGGGAATGGCGTCGCTCTAGCCTGTGTAACCCTAACTCTGAAGCCAACAAAACAAACCCCAAATTAATTGTTAAACACATTGGGCCGGTTCCCCCACAAAAAACCCTTAAGCCCAATGATTCTGGCAATCTCACCCCTCCAGGCGCGTTACACCGCCCCCCCTTTTGTCTTCTATTTGGGCCTGCCATGTACATAATGCCTAAGCCCATTTATTTCCTTTTTTATTTTTTAGGTTTACAAGTCAATATTTTCTTTATCACCTTATTTTCCTTTTTTTAACTTATTTCCTAATTCATAACAAAAAATATACTAATTACTCTTTTACTAACAATACTTTTTTTATTTTTTTATTACACTTGAAATACATAAAAAATAGATTTTATTAAATATCTTTTTTTTCAAAATTAAAACTTTTGTTTATATAACATTAACCAAATACCTAAAAAATAGAAATTTTTAGATTAAATACTTTTGTCAAATAAGAAAAAATAATACATTTTTGTTTTAAAACCTTCGTTTAGTTAAACTTTTATATAAGCTTTTTTTTCTTTAAAAGTATTAACTATAATACATAAACATTAATTTTCTTTAACTTAAAACATTTTTCATTAAAACTTTTGTTTGTGCATATTAACAAAAACACAAAAAAGATAATAATATTTAATAAATACATATTTGCATCATGAGTAAATAATCACATACACTCTCACAAATTACTTTTATTTCTCTTTGATTCTTATACATTGCTATATTTTACATTGAGAATGCGATTCGATTTGGTTGTAAATATTATTTGGACACTACTCTTCTGATAAGACTCATCCCCATTTGTAAATATTTATACCCCCATTCCCGGATACTTATTTGTAATAGCTTAGACTTTAAATTCCCGCAATTTATCGCTTTCTATATATTGTATAGTAATTAGGGTTTGTATGTGAAGATTCAAAATCAACCGCTAGATAACCTAATACAAGACAAATGCATGAAAATGGACAACACAATGCACACTTGCACCCTTAGGGTTACTCCACTTGTTGCCTTCAAAAATGGGCCATGTTGCATGTTAAGTTTCTTTGGCCAAACAAAAACAAATCAAATGATCATAGTCCCTCGATGACGCTTTCTCAAGTTGCCTAAAAAATGATCAAGTCCCTTGAAGGGAAAATTGCCAAAGACACTTGGCACTATTGCATTCATGGTCTAAACGATGACCCGCGCCCGTCCCGTTAACATCCTAACACAAGATTGTCCACCAAATACAATGGTGGAACAATACTGTTAAAAGGGTTAAAACATAGGAAAGATCTTTGAGAAATTTAGGGTAGATAGCTCTTGGTTACTTGACCAACTTGCAAAACAAATCCTTGCCATTTTTCAAAACACATTTCACAACACAACTTTCAAAACAACTTTCAAAACCTTGAAACATCTTTTCAAAAAGACAAACACCTTTTGTAAAACATTCGAGTAAAGAATTGTTACAAGGGTTGCCTAGACAAGGCATCTTTTTCAAAACATTTTCAAAAACCACACACAAAGCACCATTTCAAACAATTGAAAATGCAAGGCAAGTGATCTAAGCAAGTAACTAAGAGCCCATGGATAACCATGGATAGAAAGGGTGCTAATACCTTCCCTTTCTATAATCTACCCCCCGAACCCACGAAAACATCTCAAAGGTTTTTCCTGTGCTTTTTAACCTTTCCTTTAGGATAAAATAAAGAGTCGGTGGCGACTCTTGCTAAACCGAACAAGTGCGAATACAAACGCGAAACCTCAAGTCAGTTCTCCCACCGTATCACAGAACTGGAGACTCTGCTGGGGATTCCTTTAAAAGTGGGGTTACCTTAGGGTTTAGATCACCTTTACATACTTGCTTTGATTGCTTTGTTTGCTTTACTTTTTGGGTCCTTGTTTGGGTTTGTTGTAAATCCTACACCCGGATTTGGGGGCACCTTTTTAGGTAAATAGCAATAAAACTGTGAGGGAACTATGCGGGGTATACCGACATGGTTGAAGCAGTAAGCTATGTTAGTGTGACATATTTGTGAGTACCGGTAACCCTTGAGTTCAATCAAGGAGAGTACGGGACCGCTGAGTGATGTCATGAAACACTAAGGAACTCTTAGAACCTTAATTGACCATCTTAGCCTTTTTAGGGGTAGTGAGATGACCGACTTTGGTGCAGTCCGAAGTTGGTAGATACTCGATACTACACTCATTGAGGGTTGTTTTCTTGGAATATTTTGGTCGCCAGTTAGGTGGCTAAACCAAAACAATGAACACAGAAAATAATCCAATGATATTGAGCTCCTTAGAACCCGGTTTCTATGTTAGGACAGGATGAGCCAACTAACTTCAAGAGGGTACTTACCTACAAACCCCATGCAAGCCTAAACCTAAGGACTTGTTTGCTTTGTGTGAATATGATTACCTGTATATACACTTACTTGCTTCTGCATACATGTACATAACATCATGACATCATACCATAGCATTTTCAATAACCATTTCAAGGATCTCGAGGGTTCTTTTGATGCAGGGTCACGTTGAACCAGACGTCTACCAAGAGGCAAGAGGTTTTCTCCTCTAAATAAAGGCCATCAAAGATCAAGTGCAACAACTTGAATCAGGGGCTATGACCCACTTGACACGGTGAGCCTGATTCTCGTGGAAAGACATCCACAGGTGCAAAGTTCTCCAATCAAAGATCGAAGTTCAACCTCTAACATTCTCTTGTGTTTACCCCAAGAGATCCTTGAAAGCATGCATTCACATATCATGCATTGCATCATGACAGTTTTTCCTTTTCAGGTTTCCTTATTCTCCTACTGTTTATTTCAGTAAGAGATGGCTCTAGAGAGGACTGTCAAGGATATCCAGGATCAAAATGCTCAACTTCAAGAAATGTTCTTGAACCTGTCCCAGGGGCAAGAAGAAGTGAAAGCTCTCCTCACAAGGGGCATGGTCCAGGGGAATTCAAGCAATGCCAGGAGTGATCAGTTGGACGAACTGCAGTTTGAGCTGGCAACAATGAGGATCCAGATGATGGGACAACTGGTGGGCCAGATGGCTCTCATCCAGGACTTGGCTCAAAGACAAGAGGAGCTCAGAGTTCTCGTCAACCAACTGCTTCGAGACAACCGAGTGGAGCAAACATCTGAGATTGAAGAGCAAGTCACCACTCAACCCCCCTTGAGACAAGAAGACAAGGGAAAGGCTCCTCTACTTGCTTCAGGGTCACAAGCCCATCAACAACCACGTCAGCGTCAACGGGGTAATCAGCATAAGCAAACTACGTCTGGAAGACAGTTCACTGAGACTGACATACCGTCATCTCTAATACTGGAGCGCTTGTTGGAGGTCAATCTGACTGCTTTAAGGGATCCTATTCGGAATCCCAATACCTCTTCTCCTAGCTATCATCCCGACGCATTTTGTGTATACCACTCCTATAGTCCGGGACATGACACCGACGACTGTTGGGCCTTGAAGAACAAGATTCAAGATCTGATTGACATTGGGGTGCTGAGATTCATGCCATATGGCGAGATGAAAATCTTCCGTTAAGGGTTTCTCCACCTAAAATGACAAAGCTCAAACTGGGAGACTTTTGTTCCATTTGAATTTTCAAAGTTGTAATTTCTTTTGTTGTTCAAACAGTTATCTTTTAATGTCAAACTCTGTTTCATTAATGCATTGCATATGTTTGTCTTGAATTCATCCATTCGTTTTCACTACTCTTATGTTTTCTTTATGATATTTAACTCTTGATAAAAAGCTACAAGCCTGTAGAGGGAGGATGACGAAACAATACCATAATCTCATACAGTATGCTTTTGAACAGACCTTGCTGATGATGTACATGCATTTCTTTCAATTCCCAAACACTGGAGTTATAAGGAAGATAATCCCTAGTCAACCCCTTCGAGCCAAAGAAGTAGGAGTTTTCTGTTCTAAACAAATTAAAACCTTTGATTTAAACCTGGGGCAGGGTAGTCTCTCAGTTAATTCAAAAAAAGATGCGCATTGAAGTCGCAAACTCTCAGTTCGTAATACAACGAACAAACATCTAAAGACATTCCTTTGGAATCAAAAGACAGTGATGGTACCTTGTCTCATAGGCAGTCATTATCTCTCAAAAGATAAAAACCCATTGAGTCAAAACCTACAAAGGAGGCTTAAGAAAGCCGGGGCATCCCGCTGACTGTGATCTCGAAAATAGGAACAGTCAGGAAAAAGTTAGGGATAACAAATCAAAAGAACGAGGTCATTACAAATCCTCAATAACATGAAAAATGATGGTTGTCTTCCCATAAAGTTCAACTGGTGAACCATCACCAAAAGTTCGTTTCAAACTCGAATAGAGTTCGACGCACAATTAACTGAGTTTAGGATTGAAGGACATCACGAAGAGCGGGTGGGTACAAATATACTTTGAGCCTTTATCCTTTGTTTCTTAAACCGTGAACCAAGCCACGTTACAACCCTTCAAAAGTCCTAATTGAAGCATGGGTTAGTTCGAAAGCATACTGTTACAAAAGGTATCCTGACTCCTGTAAGGCTTTGCCCTAAATCTTGTGTTGAATTTGTCTTATGAAAAGTTTTCTGCTAAAAAATGCATTTTTCAAAACTTCGAGACAAGCATAAACTTTGCATCATTTGAATATCGTTGTTTGCACATGGTTATTTGTTTGACAGCGAAGAAATTCCTACAGTGAATGTTCGGAGGAACGAAAACTCTCTTAGTGAGTAAAATCACTTCAAGAAGGATGACACTTCCATTGACAAATCTCCTATCAACAAGGGGGCATGACATGTCACTATCCAATTAACCTGGGGCAGTCCAGTCAAGATTTCAACAAATCTCTCAAAATTTCAGTGAACTTGGGGCAAGTCTCCTTCATCATCCCTTGGGGCATTCGAATGTCAAAAGTGTTCAACAATTCCTTCATCACCTGTTGGAAGATACAGTTTCAGATACGCTCCAGACACGGTAGCCATTTTGTCACTCATTCAGATCTCAGTTACAGTTTCAGATACACTCCAGACACGGAAGTCATTCTGCTACTCATACAGATCTCAACTCCAAGATACAGTTTCAGATACACTCCAGACACGGTAGCCATTCTGTCACTCATTCAGATCTCAGTTACAGTTTCAGATACACTCCAGACACGGAAGTCATTCTGCTACTCATACAGATCTCAACTCCAAGATACAGTTTCAGATACGCTCCAGACACGGTAGCCATTGTGTCACTCATTCAGATCCCAGTTACAGTATCAGACTACCGCGAAGCCTGGAGATCGACCAGATAGCAGTTAACGGTTAACAGAATGAAGACTCTCATCCTTAAAACCTTAGAAGATTGGTATACTCCCAGTTTCTGACCGTTAACAGAATGAAGATTCTCATCACCTCAGAAGATTGGTATACTCCCAATTTCTGACCCTCAAGAATGAAGACTCTCATCCTTAAAACCTCGAAAGATTGGTATACTCCCAGTTTCTGACCGTTAACAGAATGAAGATTCTCATCACCTCAGAAGATTGGTATACTCCCAATTTATGACCCTCAAGAATGAAGATTCTCATCCTTAAAACCCCAGAAGATTGGTATACTCCCAATTTCTGACCCCCAACAGAATGAAGATTCTCATTCTCAAAGTGGCGTATAACCCAAGTTCCAGATTAATACTTGTAACAAGCCAGGAAAACTATCTTTCTTTCTCAGGTCAGAGATTAATACCTGAAACCATCCATGGCAACTATTTCACCGACCAACCTTTTCAAGATCCCAGATCAATACCTGCAGCTATTAAAAGATTCTTGCAATCCCCAGCGGAGCTAAAACTTCCAACTATCAATCCCCAAGCAGAATGAAGACTCTCATTCTCAATTCCTCACAGAGTATTCAAATATTCTCCAGTGAAGATCTCCTCAAGACGGGAATCCCCAGTAGATTGGCATGCAACCCAAGCTCATGATCCCCCAACAGTGGTTCCTTCTCATTTCCAACAATCCTCTGCAGCAGTCAAGGATTCACTTTCCCTGGCAGCAGTCAAGATTCTATTATCTCCAGCCATCCGGGATTCATCTATCCTCAGCAAGACAGCTCATCAGCTTACATGCGCATTCATTACATTCATATCAAAAACATTGATATAACATATATTGCATCATACATTTCATGCAACACAACTTTGTGTTTAGCTAACATTTTGTCCTTTTCAGGATAAGAATAAAAGGCTATCATTAATAATTTTAGATACAGTTTTAATCGGGCTCATCATCAAGCAACCCTACACCGGTTCCTTCTTCAACTTCAAGACTTCTGAAAACAGTTTACGGGTTCTCCAGACATGGATGTTAACCTATCGCTTGTTCAGATTCTATAAGCCCCTGAAAACAGTTTACGGATTCTCCAAACACGGAGGTTAATCTATCGCTCGTTCAGACTCAACTTTTGAAAACAGTTTACGGACGCTTCCCAACATGGATGCTGCTCTATTTCTTATTCAACTTTAAGACTTCTGAAAACAGTTTACAGGTTCTCCAGACACGGATGTTAACCTATCGCTTGTTCAGATTCTTCAACTTCTGAAAACAGTTTACGGATTCTCCAAACACGGATGTTAATCTATCGCTTGTTTAGATGCAACTTTTGAAAACAGTTTATGGATGCTTCCTAACATGGATGCTGCTCTATTGCTTATTCAACTTCAAGACTTCTGAAAATAGTTTACGGGTTCTCCAGACACGGATGTTAACCTATCGCTTGTTCAGATTCTTCAACCTCTGAAAACAATTTACGGGTTCTCCAGACACGGATGTTAACCTATCGCTTGTTCAGATTCTTCAACCTCTGAAAACAGTTTACGGATTCTCCAAACACGGAGATTAATCTATCGCTTGTTCAGACTCAACTTTTGAAAACAGTTTACGGACGCTTCCCAACATGGATGTTGATCTATTGCTTATTCAACTTCAAGACCTCTGAAAATAGTTTACGGATTCTCCAAACACGGATATCAATCTATTGCTTATTCAGACCCCCAGTTCAGAGATGTTCCAAAACATGGATACCTTTCTGATACTCACCCACTCACCAGCAACATACAGTTCAACAAACATTTCCAGATGGCATCTCTAAGCCCATCCTCCTACTAGCAATTTCCAGATGGCATCTCTAACCCATCCCCCTGTCACATCTCCAGATGGAATCTTTAAGCCCATCACCAAATGGCATCTTTAAGCCCATTCCCTCAGACTACACTTTGACGAGTGCAAATTTTTTGGGCACTCTAGTGTCCAATCTCCTTTTACCTTCGAGTCGTGAACGGCAAGCTTGCCAATCTAACTCTTCAGGTTCAAGAAGATTGAACAGGGGCAACTGTTGTACCCCAAAATGTGCCCTCCTCTCTTTTACAAGAAATCACAGCTTCGGGCTTTTCCTGATTTTTCAGACTGGCTCAAGAATCGGTCAAACAGACTTTTCTCGTCAGTCAGACAAAATTAGGGTTTCCATTGATTTTGAATCAGTTCAAGCAGATTGCTAGGGTTTGTTTGAGTTTGGCTCAGGGTTTGATCAGGCGGACGCTTCTTTGACATTTAATCAAGAATTAGGGTTTGCACGCGCAGTTTCAGAAGCATTTGAATCCACAGTGTTTTAATTGGTTGTTACACTGCTTTGACGTTTGCTCAAGATTTCTGTTTGTTTCTCAAGGTCTAAACATTTAGGATATGGGCTGAGGCTTCTAATTGAGAGTTTGAAGTGTTTGGTCTAATCAGTGAAATAAAGGACATATGGACGTTGCTTGTTTAACTGTGCGATGTTTTTTGGTTATTCGGAACGTCGGACGTTTATTGATTATTTATAATTTCTAAGTTAAAATTATTGGATAATTTCCAATTATTATAATTCAAGAAATTAAAGTAATTAAATAAATGAATGCAGAAGAATTAAAGAAATATCTGACAAAGAAGGATTTTTATTCATCTTTAATTGTTTGTTACAATTATTATTTGAACACTGTAAATTTATTTACAGATGTTTACATTAATACTGTTACAATGATTAAAGGTAATTTAAAGCTATATCCTAATTTTCCTAAGTCTTCATCTTCTACTGATGCTCCCCATTGCCCAACTGATATTTACCTGCAAAAAAGAGAAGAAAGAAGTCAGCACAGATGAATTAAAATTAAAGGCATTTTTAGACAGTTATTTAAAACTCATCATTAAAAGTTTTGGCCGGAATCAGTTTGTTCGACCTCTCTGCAAATCGCAAGAAGATGTCACTTCTTGGTTCACAAAGAGGGAAATAAAATGTTTTACAAGCATATGAATTATTTTGCAAAATACACAAAGCTGCATAATTTCAAATTGCAAGGTGTCAACCAAAATGCATAAAATCAAACGAGGCAAACTGAACAGCCAAGTGAAAAATTCAAACAAGTTGCACATGGACAAATGAATATGCCAAACAATTACAAAGTCCAAAATGTCAACTAAACTGAATTGCACTATCAAACAAAGTAAACCAAATTGTCAAAAGTGCAAAGCTGTCAAAGCTATCAAAAAAGCTGTCAACAAGTACACAAGAGATATGCAGAAAATCTGGAAAGATGCAGAGGAAAGCAAAAGATGCAAGCAAGCTTATGAAAAGTACACATTTTATCATCATTTTCTGGCCAAAGCTTTTTCAGAGACAGCTATTCTAAAGCATTGTAATATGCTTTAAGAGAGAGAAAAAAGAGAGTAAAAAGGGAAGAGGCTTACAGTTTTTTGAGGCAGGCTAGAGATATAAAACAAAGAATATCAGAACAAGCAAGAGGGAGGCAGAATATCACAAAAAAACAATATACCACAAACTGTTACATAACACAAACCAGAGCTGCCTCAAGCTTGTATCTTACAAAAGCAAGCCTTTCAAAACTGTAACTTCAAAAAACAAGTTCTCAAACCTGTTTCAAGCTATACAAAATGCAACCAAAGCTTGCCTCCTGCCTATAACCACAATAAGCCTCAAAACACAAACTTGTAAACAAACTGAAGCAAGCCTCTAAACAGAAGCCAACAACAATGAGCATGTAACTTCCAAACAAGTTCTCAAACCTGTTACAACTTCAAACACGAGTCTAGCTTACAAACCTCAAAGCATTCAAATCCCAAACCCTCAGAACAACTTCATCATAAAGTAACTCAAAACAAAGCATTCAATCCCAAAACCCTCAGAGCAACCTCATCATAGGGCCAACAACAGCATAAACATTCTCAGAACTAGGTCCAACTCAGAATCAAATCCAAAAGAGAGAGGAAAAGCATTGTTTCAGGTTTAAGTCATCATCAACAAACCAAAGGAAGCAAAAGCATTTCAGAGTCAAAAACAATAACATCATCAAACTCAGAACAAAGAAAACGAATCCCAAACTCTCAGAACTGAGTTCATCATCGAGTAAAAAAGCCAGAAGTATAAGCAAGCAGAAGAGGAAAAGAAGTTTCAGAAGCAAATGAGCTAGGGTTCTCAGTTTCAATTTTATCATCATTAAACAAGCAAGATACAAATACCAGGCAAGCTAGCAAACTCTCAGCACCACGCACTCCCTCGCCTTGGCCGCCTGAGGACACCTCCTATCCACTTCTCCTCCTTCGTCTCCAAAATCCAACAAAGGTATATTTCCGCTTCCCTTTTCTTTAAATATGTCACACAAACATGAACAAACATAGAAGATCAGAACTTGCCAAGAAAAAGAAATCAATAACACGCAAAACTTGAAACCCTAAAAATTGAAAGAACAGAAATCATTACCTTTCTTTTTGTCACTGCTTGAACAAACGCGGAGAGGAGATGGACGGTGGCGCCTAGTGGCCATAGGCGGAGTTCGTTCAGAAAACTTGGTTAAGAAAGACGAAGAAGACGATGAAGGGAACGGCGCCGCTCTAGCCTGTGTAACCCTAACTCTGAAGCCAACAAAACAAACCCCAAATTAATTGTTAAACACATTGGGCCGGTTCCCCCACAAAAAACCCTTAAGCCCAATGATTCTGGAAATCTCACCCCTCCTGGCGCGTTACACCCCCCCCCCCTTTTGTCTTCTATTTGGGCCTGCCATGTACATAATGCCTAAGCCCATTTATTTCCTTTTTTATTTTTTAGGTTTACAAGTCAATATTTTCTTTATCACCTTATTTTCCTTTTTTTAACTTATTTCCTAATTCATAACAAAAAATATACTAATTACTCTTTTACTAACAATACTTTTTTTTATTTTTTTATTACACTTGAAATACATAAAAAATAGATTTTATTAAATA
Organism: Vicia faba; assembly: GCA_948472305.1. Taxonomy (NCBI): domain Eukaryota; kingdom Viridiplantae; phylum Streptophyta; class Magnoliopsida; order Fabales; family Fabaceae; genus Vicia; species Vicia faba. The sequence continues at coordinate 146,124 of CATIWC010001049.1, forward strand.
TCTTTTTTTTCAAAATTTAAACTTTTGTTTATATAACATTAACCAAATTCCTAAAAAATAGAAATTTTTAGATTAAATACTTTTGTCAAATAAGAAAAAATAATACATTTTTGTTTTAAAACCTTCGTTTAGTTAAACTTTTATATAAGCTTTTTTTTCTTTAAAAGCATTAACTAAAATACATAAACATTAATTTTCTTTAACTTAAAACATTTTTCATTAAAACTTTTGTTTGTGCATATTAACAAAAACAAAAAATAATAATAATACTTAATAAATACATATTTGCATCATGAGTAAATAATCACATACACTCTCACAAATTACTTTTATTTCTCTTTGATTCTTATACATTGCTATATTTTACATTGAGAATGCGATTCGATTTGGTTGTAAATATTATTTGGACACTACTCTCCTGATAAGACTCATCCCCATTTGTAAATATTTATACCCCCATTCCCGGATACTTATTTGTAATAGCTTAGACTTTAAATTCCCGCAATTTATCGCTTTCTATATACTGTATAGTAATTAGGGTTTGTATGAGAAGATTCAAAATCAACCGCTAGATAACCTAATACAAGACAAATGCATGAAAATGGACAACACAATGCACACTTGCACCCTTAGGGTTACTCCACTTGTTGCCTTAAAAAATGGGCCATGTTGCATGTTGAGTTTCTTTGGCCAAACAAAAACAAATTAAATGATCATAGTCCCTCGATGACGCTTTCTCAAGTTGTCTAAAAAATGATCAAGTCCCTTGAAGGGAAAATTGCCAAAGACACTTGGCACTATTGCATTCATGGTCTAAACGATGACCCGCGCCCGTCCCGTTAACATCCTAACACAAGATTGTCCACCAAATACAATGGTGGAACAATACTGTTAAAAAGGTTAAAACATAGGAAAGATCTTTGAGAAATTTAGGGTAGATAGCTCTTGGTTACTTGACCAACTTGCAAAACAAATCCTTGCCATTTTTCAAAACACATTTCACAACACAACTTTCAAAACAACTTTCAAAACCTTGAAACATCTTTTCAAAAAGACAAACACCTTTTGTAAAACATTCGATTAAAGAATTGTTACAAGGGTTGCCTAGACAAGGCATCTTTTTCAAAACATTTTCAAAAACCACACACAAAGCACCATTTCAAACAATTGAAATCACCATTTCAAACAATTGAAAATGCAAGGCAAGTGATCTAAGCAAGTAACTAAGAGCCCATGGATAACCATGGATAGAAAGGGTGTTAATACCTTCCCTTTCTATAATCTACCCTTCGAACCCACGAAAACATCTCAAAGGTTTTTCCTGTGCTTTTTAACCTTTCCTTTAGGATAAAATAAAAAGTCGGTGGCGACTCTTGCTAAACCGAACAAGTGCGAATACAAACACGAAACCTCAAGTCAATTCTCCCACCGTATCACAGAACTGACGACTCTGCTGGGGATTCCTTTAAAAGTGGGGTTACCTTAGGGTTTAGATCACCTTTACATACTTGCTTTGATTGCTTTGTTTGCTTTACTTTTTGGGTCCTTGTTTGGGTTTGTTGTAAATCCTACACCCGGATTTGGGGGCACCTTTTTAGGTAAATAGCAATAAAACTGTGAGGGAACTGTGCGGGGTATACCGACATGGTTGAAGCAGTAAGCTATGTTAGTGTGACATATTTGTGAGTACCGGTAACCCTTGAGTTCAATCAAGGAGAGTACGGGACCGCTGAGTGATGTCATGAAACACTAAGGAACTCTTAGAACCTTAATTGACCATCTTAGCCTTTTTAGGGGTAGTGAGATGACCGACTTTGGTGCAGTCCGAAGTTGGTAGATACTCGATACTACACTCATTGAGGGTTGTTTTCTTTGAATATTTTGGTCGCCAGTTAAGTGGCTAAACCAAAACAATGAACACAGAAAATAATCCAATGATATTGAGCTCCTTAGAACCCGGTTTCTATGTTAGGACAGGATGAGCCAACTAACTTCAAGAGGGTACTTACCTACAAACCCCATGCAAGCCTAAACCTAAGGACTTGTTTGCTTTGTGTGAATATGATTACCTGTATATACACTTACTTGCTTCTGCATACATGTACATAACATCATGACATCATACCATAGCATTTTCAATAACCATTTCAAGGATCTCGAGGGTTCTTTTGATGCAGGGTCACGTTGAACCAGACGTCTACCATGAGGCAAGAGGTTTTCTCCTCTAAATAAAGGCCATCAAAGATCAAGTGCAACAACTTGAATCAGGGGCTATGACCCACTTGACACGGTGAGCTTGATTCTCGTGGAAAGACAGCCACAGGTGCAAAGTTCTCCAATTAAAGATCGAAGTTCAATCTCTAACATTCTCTTATGTTTACCCCCAAGAGATCCTTGAAAGCATGCATTCACATATCATGCATTGCATCATGACAGTTTTTCCTTTTCAGGTTTCCTTATTCTCCTACTGTTTATTTCAGTAAGAGATGGCTCTAGAGAGGACTGTCAAGGATATCCAGGATCAAAATGCTCAACTTCAAGAAATGTTCTTGAACCTGTCCCAGGGGCAAGAAGAAGTGAAAGCTCTCCTCACAAGGGGCATGGTCCAGGGGAATTCAAGAAATCCCAGGAGTGATCAGTTAGAGGAACTGCAGTTTGAGCTGGCAATAATGAGGATCCAGATGATGGGACAACTGGTGGGCCAGATGGCTCTCATCCAGGATTGGTTCAAAGACAAGAGGAGCTCAGAGTTCTCGTCAACCAACTGCTTCGGGACAACCGAGTGGAGCAAACATATGAGATTGAAGAGCAAGTCACCACTCAACCCCCCTTGAGACAAGAATACAAGGGAAAGGCTCCTCTACTTTCTTCAGGGTCACAAGCCCATCAACAACCACGTCAGCGTCAACGGGGTAATCAGCGTAAGCAAACTATGTCTGGAAGACAGTTCACTGAGACTGACATACCGTCATCTCTAATACTGGAGCGCTTGTTGGAGGTCAATCTGACTGCTTTAAGGGATCCTATTCGGAATCCCAATACCTCTTCTTCTAGCTATCATCCCGACGCATTTTGTGTATACCACTCCTATAGTCCGGGACATGACACCGACGACTGTTGGGCCTTGAAGAACAAGATTCAAGATCTGATTGACATTGGGGTGCTGAGATTCATGCCATATGGCGAGATGAAAATCTTCCGTTAAGGGTTTCTCCACCTAAAATGACAAAGCTCAAACTGGGAGACTTTTGTTCCATTTGAATTTTCAAAGTTGTAATTTCTTTTGTTGTTCAAACAGTTATCTTTTAATGTCAAACTCTGTTTCATTAATGCATTGCATATGTTTGTCTTGAATTCATCCATTCGTTTTCACTACTCTTATGTTTTCTTTATGATATTTAACTCTTGATAAAAAGCTACAAGCCTGTAGAGGGAGGATGACGAAACAATACCATAATCTCATAAAGTATGATTTTGAACAGACCTTGCTGATGATGTACAGGCATTTCTTTCAATTCCCAAACACTGGAAGCATATCAGAATCGAACCTGTGACGAAATCTGAGAATGGAAGAATGAAGTTGTGAGCGATGTCGTAATCCTGTGATGAAGAATAAGAAATGGCGACGAAGCTCGCGCACATATAGAGGGAAATCGCAAAGTGATTAAATAGAATAGTTGAGGTGGAGATGAGAGCGGAACTGAGACGGAGCGAGACTAAAGTTAAATCGGAGAGAGGCGGACGAAGTCTTACGTTACGCTGTTTGATGCAATGAGGAGGAAGACAACAAGGAGGAGTTGAGGATCCGCGACACCGTCGGTACTGGTGCGACAGAGATATTATTGCACGAAGGAGGTATGGTCGGTCGGAGTTGACGAAGTGGTCACGGAAGGAAGTGACAAAGGGAGTATGGTTGTTTTGCTCTCGCGGGTGAAGGTATAGAGGAAGGAGTTTGCATGGAGTGGGTAGCAGTGTGGTTGTAATCGCGGAGAGCGTATGAGGTGGAGATTGAAGGAAACTGTCAAAAGACTGATGAAGAAAGAGACCATGGAAGATGAGCGAACGAAGGGGTACCATCGAGGTTAACAGAGAGATGATGGTGCAGAAGGATTGGCGGAAGAAGGGTGTCGAGGAAGATGGAGAGGGAGTAATGAAGTTGGAGAAGCGGCAAATTTTATGTACAAATGGAGTTATTTGATAGAGGTCAGGGGATCAATTTTAGATTCAATCGTTTCTTTTGATATTGTTCTCTCCTTAAACTCTCTCGGCCTCACCCCTGTTTTAGCTTCTGGGAAAAAAAAATCCTCTGTTGATATCGCTTAGGGTTGTTCCTCCCTATTTGTTCGTAAAACAGCAACAATCGAACTCAACTTCTCAACCGATAAAAAGCTCCCTCTCGCGGTTCAAAAGCAACAATAACAAACGCAATTTCGGTCTGTTTCTATGCTAACGATATTTTCTCAGGTTACTACTCAAACAACACTTATGATTTCCTTTCAAACGATTTTTATTTAAATTATTTACTCTTTAACCTTATTCTTTGTTTATGAAAGATAAAAAAAACGGTTGCTTACTCATTTCTACGCTCTGATTATCGCAGCCTTACTCGGGTGAAAGGAAATAAAAAAGTGAATGGAAAACATCATGTATAATCAATAGTATGTAGTTCAACAGTATGTAGTTCAACACCAAATTATGGTAATGGGAAAAAATAAAAAAGTTAATATGAAATAAAATGCGAAGGGATGAGGAAATTTTTACCTACCGGAGCCTCTCCGATGGAGTTCTTCAAGAGAAAGTGAGGTCCAGATCTTCCTTCTTCTTCCTCTGATAAAGAGGTAACAATTTTGATACCACTGTGGAGTTTCGAGTGTGTTGGAACAGAAGTAATTTGAACTAAGTTTTTATATTGCTTATGCCTCTGTTTCTCTTTTCTTTCTACTTCTAAAATCTGATTATGGAAATTTGTTATTGTTGCTTCTAATACTTAACTGCAGTTTGAAAAATTTGATGCTTGGGGAAAGACTTAGAGCTTCAACTTTTTACAGCATAACCAAACTATATTTCTTCCCCCCCCCCCCCCCCCCTTCTTTATGTAATATGAAGATGGTTTAAATATTGATTGGAATGGAATTTTGAGAGGCAAAAATTGAAATTGAAAATTGGTTTGAAGGGAGTTTGATGTCTGCATTTTTGGATATATTGGTAACTGTTTTTTTTTTGTTGCTTTCTTTGGTTGCATGTCTGTGTTGCTAATTTGGTGTAATCTCTGGCTGTTTGTGGATTAATGTAAAATTATGTTATGCAGGTTCTGGCAGGTTTTACAACAGAATGGACAGCAACAATTTTGCCCCTTTTTTTGGACTATTTTGCAGAGGGTTTTAGCAACAACACTGGTTTGGACAAATTGGACAGCAAGGGCATGTTTGGGACAGCAAGGGCAGGTTTGGGACTGCATTGGATAAAAACTAGTGCAACAATTTTGGAGCTTATTGTTTAGACATTTTTCACAAGGAGACAAATAAGACAAATAGAAATAGCATAATAATAATAATAATAATAATAATAATAATAATAATAATAATAATAATAATAATAATAATAATAATAATAATAATAATAATAATAATAATAATAATAATAATAATAATGATAACCAAAAATAATAATAACAACTATGTATAAAAAAATAAATAAAATAAACTAAACTTAATATATATATATTTTTTAAATTGAAATAAATAAGAATAAAATACAATTAAAATAATAAAAGGGCTTATATTCTTAAAAAATAGAGAAAGACATCATTATAATTTTTTTTTTGGGATTTTTCAAATAAAGTGATGCAAAAACCTAAATTAAATGAAACTAAGATTTTAAAAAAAAAACATATATTCTAATAAAATAAAAGGAATGCTAATTAGCTATTTTTTTGGATTCTTTTTAAATGGAAATAGAAATCATGAGTAAAACAAAATTGAAATAAAATTCCACCGAATTCACAAAATGACTTCTAACATCAACAATTTTTCATGGCTTTTTAATGCATAATTTTCCCTTGATTTATAAAAGAAAAGTTGTAGATGATGTCAAGGAAAATCATGTGCAAAAACAACCGCTCAAAAATGTTGAAAATTGAAGTTATGAATTTTTAAAATCTGCTTTGAAAATTGATAAAAATAGGTCAAATCGCTTGTGAACACTTGCAATGTAATGATGCAAATGGGAAGTGATATCTTAGGTCAAAAACTGGGGTATGACACCAGGTACCATGATTAGTGTTTTAGTGGCGCCATCAAGGACATCTGCAACATAGATTATCTAATCCTTAGGTACCCATTTTATGGGTCCTTTCTTGTTATCAATTCCAAAGGTTCTGACACCTTTGGACTTATGTGCAACACGATAATCATGTGAGATTCGTGCATGATACTCTGATTTAGAAGTTTCCTTCTGCGTCTGTGTTTATGCTACAATAGTATCAAAACCTTCTTGTTCTGGACATTTCAATTTTGTGCCGGCAAGCACGAAATGTTCAGAAAGAGGTTTTGGTTTGATATTCAGAGTCTCATCAATTTTATTTGATTGTCATGAATATCCCAAGCCTCTGTTTCCATTTCTACTAAAACCATAGATCATTGAAGCCATTTTGCTTCTATCTATGCTCTTAGCTAAGAAATGCTGAAAAGCTCTACCATATTCGATTACTTCATCAGTAATAGATGTGATAGAGATTATCTCTTCTTCCAATCTAGACACTTTAATTTTCAGAGCAATGTTTGATTTTTCTAAAGAAAATAGTTTTTCATTTAAGTCAGAAATGTTTTTCTTATCTATAGTAGTGTTCTTAGAAGTACCCAAAAATCTATTTTTCAACATTTTGTGTTTAGTTAGAAGAAGTTGATATCTTGTTATTAATTTAGATAAACCAATTTCAAGTTCAGAACAAGATAAGGACGAAAATACCTCTTTGTCATCATCAGAGTCTGACTCATAGTTAAGTGTCAGTTCGTCTTCTGATGTTGCTTCTCCCTTACTGGTCATGGCCATGAATTCCATGTTTGCATGATCTTCATCAGAATCTTCATCTTCTGATTTTGAATCATCCCATGTTTCCATGCGACCCTTCTTAGCTTTGTAAGCCTTCTTAGGATTCTTGTCTTTCTTAAGCTTTGGACAATCATTTTTGTAATGTCCAAGCTCGTTGCATTCAAAGCAAGTAACTTCCTTTCCAAAAGCATTCCTCTGAGAGGAAGTGGATTCACCTCTTCTATATGTCCTTCGTTAACCTCTGAACTTGCTTTATCTGTGCTTCCATATTTGAATTATTCTTCTGGATATCAGAGATAGTTCATCATTATCTGAATCTTCTTCAGATTCTTCTGATTCTTCCTTAGCTTGATAAGACTTGGTTTTCCCATAAGTAGACTTTATAGCAATTGATTTGACCCTCTTCTGAGGTTCATCTTGTTCCATCTCTATTTCATGACTTCTTAAAGAGCTAATCAGCTCCTCAAGAGAGGTGTTATTCAGATCCTTTGCCAATTTTAAAGCAGTTACCATTGGTCTCCATTTTACATGCAGACTTCTGATAATCTTTTTAACATGATCTGCGGTGGAGTAACCTTTATTCAGAACCTTAAGTCCTGCCACAAGAGTTTGAAGTCTTGAAAACATCGTTTCCATAGATTCGTCGTCTTACGTCTTAAAGGATTCATATTTTTGAATTAAGACCAGAGCCTTTATTTCTTTTACTTGTGCGTTGCCTTCATGTGTCATCTGAAGAGAATAAAAGATAGACTTTGCAGTCTCTCTATTTGTGATTTTCTCGTATTCATTATATGAAATAGCACTTAGAAGAACGGTTCTTGCTTTGTAGTGATTTCTACATACTTTCTTTTGTGCTTCTGTCATTGCACTTCTTTAAATCTTATGACCTTTATTGTCTACTAGGTGAGTGTAGCCATCAACTACCAAGTCCCATAGATCCAAGTCATATGCCAGAAAATAACTTTCTACTCTATCCTTCCAATAGTCAAATTTCTCCCCATCAAACATAAGAGGTTTTGAACTATAGTGATCTCTATCATTATCCCTATTATTAACAGTGGAAGTAGGTATAGCCATTGGTTTTTCATACACACTTGATCGGTACTGAACATTGTTAAGTGTTGATAAAAATTCAAACTTTTTATCTCCTCAGAACCTAAGCTCTAATATCAATTGAAGATGGGAAAAACATAAGAAAGGGGGATTTGAATTGGGTTTTAAATAAAAAAAGCTTTTTGTTGTACCCCAAAATTTACCCTCTCTTTTCTCAAGGCATTTCTCATAAGGATTCTCAAAAAAAATTCAAGCATACGCAAGTACAATTAGATTTTTCAGCATCAAGTTAAAGGGGAAACTGTTAAAAAGGGAAAAGCAGATAAAATATAATTGTTTTGACAAAATTGAAGGAAAAACAAGTTTCCTTCGATTCACATCCTTCGATTGGACTTATGGCCTCTTTCGATTCAATCTTGGCTTGCATCCTTCGATGGGGCATTGGCCTCTGACACGCTGGTTTTGATTCACAAAGCAGGAGCTTCCTGCATGCAACTTTAATTGCATCATTGGCCTCACATGGTTCACAATGTAATGGTGGCCTGCATACCTGCTTCGATTATACATTTGATGCCTGAATACCTGTGTTGATTGGACAAATAATTCCCTCCATGCTTGCTTTAATTCACAAAGTGATGGCTGGCTGCATGTAGGCTTCGATTGAACAATAGTTTCCTTCTTGCATGTTTCAAAGAAAGAGGCTCCCACCAGGAAAAGAACTCCCTTGTGGCCTCTTTCGATTCAAATAGCAAAAGCCTCCTGTTTGGCTTCCTTCGATTCAGGAGGCAAAGGCCTTTTTCTGGTCTCCTTCGATTGTACCCTTTACCTTCAGCATGCATTCTTCATTTGGGGCGTGTGGGTTCCTTCAATACAAGTTCTACATACATTCTTCGTTTGGGCGTGTGGCTTCCTTCAACACAAGCTTTTATTACATTCTTCGTTTAGGATTGTGGCCTCCTTCGAATGCAAGTTCGTTTGGCCATATGGATCTTTGGCAGGCAAGTTTAGTTTGGACAGTGGCTCTTCATGCAAGCTTTCGTTTGAGCAAAGGCATCTTACATGTTTGCTTAGACTCACAAAGCAATGGCCTTCTGCAGCTCTCTTTCGACTCATAAGCCATTGGTTTTGCATGTTTTCCAAATTCACAGGGCATAATTTCCCCTTCATGCTAGCGCCCCCAAAGTAGGGACTTCCTGCATACACCCTTTCGTTTGGCCATGTGACCTCTGGCAGGCAAGCCTTCGATTGGACAAGATCCACATTCATACAAAGATTCGATTGGAGTTTTGATTCCCTTCGAATCAGCATACTTCGAATCCAATTTGGACCCTTCGAGCAAGCTTGTTTGAAGAACATTGAGCAAACCTCATAGCCTTATCCTCCAAATCTCACTTGTCAGACTATGTTACTTCCAAATCTTTACATAATCAGAGGCTTATGCAAGTTTGTGATAAGTTATGCAAAGATTCAAAGCTTTATCCACTGGATAATACCATTCTTAGATAAAATGGAAAAAAGCTACGTACTCTTTTTCATAAAGAGTACTTTAATCACAAAAGTTAGCTTTCAATCTGATTTTTGTCTGAACACAAGCAATGACAAAAGCATAAGTCCAATCTCTTGTACCCACCAGACAACAGGCCCCCCACTTGTACTTGAAAATTGTTCTTTTTTCGTTTTCATATTTTATTATTTTGCAACGCTGACCACTTCAAAGACCTTCAACCTTTTCTCTATAAATAGAGAAACAATTGGCAAGCTGGAGAGGGGGATTTTTGGAGGACTTTGGGTGGTGGAAAGAATCTTCAAAAAAAATCATCAAACTCTCAAAAACTCTTAAACTCTTAAGATTCTCAAACACAAAACACAAACCCAGAATCTAAAGAAACACAACACTTGTTTTTTTTTCTCTTTCGAATCTGAAGCAATCCCCACACTTTGTTTTCTTTCGAATCCAGTAGAAAGAATACTACACCTGTTCTTCTCCTTCGAATCCAGAAATAACAAACACCCTCACATCTCTTGACCTTCCAATCCAGTACTAGAAGAATAACCCCTGTTTCTTTCCTTCGAATCTAGAAGCACTCGGGGCAGCCACTCAAGGTCCATCACACATTCCGGCTTCAACCAAGGTAAGTCACTCTGACCTTAAACTCTTCGTTTGAAGCATGTACATAAAATTTGTTTCCTTTTCGTTTCCACCATTTTAGTTTGTTTTCATTGCTAAACCTTTTGGTTTTGTTTCTTGGTTTATCAAACGCATTTAAGAACTAACCTGGCCATAAGACAATGTTGGCATGGCCTCAGGCCATGTTGCTATTTTAATCCCAAACGAAGGTAAACAGGAGGAAGGAAGTATGAATCGAAGCTTTAGGCTTCCCCCTGGCTGCTTCACAGTTGCAAGCAAAATAAAGAGTGTGGCCTTAGACTTTTCCACACACTATCTTCCAGGCCATTCAAAGGAAGCAGAAAATGACGCCAGAAGGATCTCCATACTGACTGCCAGGCCCAATCGAAGAAGGAGGAAAGGAGCTTGGGGTGAAGAGTGCACCTCGTGCTAATTCCAGGCCCCAATCGAAGGAAGTAGAAAGGCAGAATCGAAGGCTGTATCTCATGCTTCATGCTAAGCCCAAATCGAAGGGAGCCAGAGAAGCAGAATCGAAGGGTTATGCTGTCCAAATCAAAGCACTCATTTTTTCTCCTTTTATATTGTTTTGTGTTTACATTTTCTTGCTATTCAATATGGTTGTAATAGTTTAGGATTTATTTTCTGCATTTTTATTGATTTTGTATAAATGTTAGTAATTAGGATGTATGGTAAGATAAAACCAACAAGTAGACAACCCTAATAAAAGACTAAATGCATGCAAATCAAAACACTATTCACACATGCACCTCTAGGGTAATCTCACTTGTTGCTTCGGAAAAATAGTCATGTCCCTCAAATATGGGCGTTTTAGCAGAGACCCTCGATAAAAGATCGTAGTCCCTCGATGACATTCAATGTTGCATTCGGTAAATGATCTAGTCCCTAAACAACATTGCTAAAATGTTTCATAGGTTGCCTTCTATAACTATACAAACGTCCCACGCCCATCCCTTCACATCAAACGATGGGGCTTCTTACCAAATCAATGGTAAGATAGCAACATCTAAAGGAGGAGGAAAGTAACATTAGACCTTTTGAGTAGGTAGGACGCTCATAGTTGCTCGCTTGCTCACAACAAAAACATTTTTACACCAACACTTTCAAATTGAAACATTTTCAAAAGACAAAACTCTTTGCACGCATTCTTATAGAAACGAGAATGATTACAAAGATACTTTTCAAAACCACTTTCAAAAACACATTCCATAAACACCTCTTTGAACTATTTTCAAAACCAACACTTTGTACGCGTTCTTATAGAAACAAGAATCATTACAAAGACACTTTTCAAAAACACTTTCAAAAACATATTCCACAAACACCTCTTTGAACTATTTTCAAAACCAACACTTTTTACGCGTTCTTATAGAAACGAGAATCATTACAAAGACGTTTTTCAAAATACTTTTAAAACCCACACCACAAGCACATTTTCAAACAGAAGCAAGTGATCTAGCAAGTAACTAAGAGCCCGTAGATAACTACGGATGGAAAGGGTGCTAATACCTTCCCTTTTCATAACCTACCCCCCGAACTCAAGAAATAATCTCGAAAGGTCTTTCCTATTCTTTTCAACCTTTCCTTATTGGATAAAAGAAAAGTCGGTGACGACTCTTGCTATCTGTGACAATTGTGATCAAACACAAAACATCCAAGTCAGTTCTCCCACCGTATTACACTTTTCTATAAAAATATTATTCCCCTTTAAGTTAAAATACTTTTTCCTTCACTCTTGATAATAAAAATAAGTAAGAATAGGAATTAAAGAACAAGGTATATTTATACTAGTTCACTTGAAAATTATCAAGCTAGTCTAGTCTACCCGCCAAGGTGATTTCGCCTCACTCAATCAATGACTTAATTAACTATAACTAAACTGATTACAATTTGCACAAGCTACCCGCAAGTGACTAACAACCTCTAAGACACACAAATACTAGACTTCTTAAGGATACAAACCTACGCGGACCCTTAAGGAAAATCCTGCACAAGCTACCTGCAAGTGACTAACAACCTCTAATACAAACAAGTCCTAGACTTCTTAAGGATGCAGACCAACCCGGCCCCTTAAGGAAAAATAAAACAATCGTTTGAATACAAGTTTTGTTTATAATATTATTGCTTCTACACAAGCTGAATATATAAACTATTTTAAGAACAATGACTAAAAAATATGAAAGCTATGAACAATGCTTTATACGTGGATATTTCGTTGATTATCCACTTCTCTCTTAGTCTTCAAGCCTTTATATAGCCAATAAAATAATATATCCATTGAGGGATACTCTTGAGATTTCCAAAAACATTTTGCAACTTGAACAATAATGTGGGGGACAAGATCATGCAATGTGTCCGTTCTTTCATGATAGTGGAATGAAACGTTGATTGTACCATGTAATATTTGTACAACATTAATGTTATCTTCTTTCCTTCTGCACTTCAGAGGCTTATGCGAGCATGAGTTTAGAAGCGAGAACATAACACAAGGTCATCATAACTTCAAGTCTTCAGAGTCTTCAGAGCTGCGTCTTTATAGTCTTTAGCACTTCGTTGTGAGAATCTTTTGTTGGAACCTTGGGTCTTTAGAACTTCAAGTCTTTAGAATCTTTAGAACTTCTGTCTTTAGAGTCTCCAGCACTTGGTATTTAGAACCATTATCTTTAGAACCTTGGGTATTTAGAAACTCGAGTCTTTAGCATCTGGACTTGAGTAGAAAATTTTGTCTTCATATCTTCTTACTGTTTCTTTAGAATCCGTTGTCTTCAGAATCTGGACTTAAGTAGAAACTTTTGTCTTCAGATCTTCTGACTGGTTTCTTTAGACAAACATCAGAGCTTACACTTCAGTGCCTTCTAGAGTGTCTTGCTATTGTTCAACAGAACTTGTGTAGCACAGAAGCGGAACTAATTCTCTTTTAATGTCTTGGTCACGCCACCCATCAGAAGTAGAACCTGTTTGTTAAGTACTCAACAATAACAAACATTAGAGTATCAAAATTGTTCATACGAACATACTCATTTGTTATCATCAAAAGTCAGAGATCATATTACAGAACCAAATCTTGTTCTTACAATATTAACTTCCTTGTTTATAAAGGCCATAAGACCTTCCACCATAAAAGTAAGAGAAAGGGTGCCAAGGGGCCCCTTACTTGAGACCCTTTTGGATGCTAATCTCTTTCGTAGGACAACTATTAACTAAAACATAAAAGCTACATAAGAAGACACAAGTTCTAATCAAAGTTTTCCACCTCTCATCAAACCCAAACATCTTCGACATATAATACAATAACGACCAATTAACCGAGTCATTAACCTTATTAAAACCCTCTTTCAAAACTAAGGAATCCCTCTTGAAGACTCTAACCATATCAACCACTTCACTGAAAGAAATCATCACATCTAGAAAGTATCTTCCCTTAATGAATGTTGATTGCTCAGGAGAAACGAGAGAATTCATAATCCTTGTCAACCTAGCCGTCAAGGCTTGATCTAAAAAATTATAAATAAAACCTAATAGGTAAATGGGTCTAAAATCTTCAAGCTCCAAGGGAGAGCCGGCCTTCAAAATAAAAGCAACAAAAAAAAGTCAAAGTTTTCGTAAGGTTGACTTTCTCAAAAAAATGATCAAAAATACCATAGATCTTCACCTTAACTAAATCCCAGAAACTATTATAAAATAAAAATTGAAACTGCTCAAGCCCGAACTTTTGTTTCCATCTAACCCAACGACCACTACATCAACTTCCAAAGGAGAAAACCTAACAAAAAGCATACACACCTCCTTCGAAGAAAACATGGAAGGATAATCCATTTTAGAAGAGGCCTATGATCGTTAGACAAAAATAAATCTCCTTAAAAAACATAACAACCTCCCTCCGCACCTCCACTACTTCCTCCACCTACTGATCCCCAACCTAAAGAGAAACCAAGTTATTTCTCTGACTTTTTTTGGTTCAAACAATCAAGGATATAGGATGAATTAACACCATATTCTCTAAGTTAAGATTCCCTCAAGTGTTGTAAAATATGAGTGTCATGAAAACACAAAAGCTCTCCCAACTCTTGACAGGCCACCAGTATAAGACCCAACTTCTCTTGGGGGAGGTCATCCACTTTTGCACTGAACTGCCACAACTCCATCTTATCCATTAGACTATAAATCACGAACTCTAAAATACCAACACTACTACAAAAAATACATTTCACCTCGGACGCGAAATGCATCTAACCTCAACTACAGAAGCGAGGTAATGAATAGCATCATAGAAAGATTCCACTTTACCGCTCGGTTTTTAAAACACTGAGGGATAAATTATCTGCACATGCGTTTGAACCCTAGCATTTGCACTTTTATCATTTTCAAAACTAGCATATCTTACCTCTCTGTTTAAGCATAAAACTAAGGGGGCAAGATAATTTAAAAAAAACTCATTATAAACTACAAAATATTAAAAAATTCATTATTTACCCATAATTTACATTGTTTACATATAATATTTAAGTAAAAATATATAAAAAAATTTAAATCTAATTCATCATCATCACTGTCAGTAAGAACAAATGATGGATCCTCATTTCATTGAAATCTTGGGAAATAGAAAATGTTGGGTGCAATATATTTTAGATGACTTTTGCATTCATTTGTTTCTGATATAAAAAAAGTGTTAGTTAAATAAAATAAACATACAATTATATGATTATGGAAGAACAAAACTCTTAAACCCAATTTATTTTCTGCTTTAACAATCCATCATAGAGAACTTTAAAAAGTTTTGTATGCTTCAAATTTTTCATGTTATATGTTTCATTAACAATTTTTTATATTCAAAATGCTTTTATAATGGATGTTTGTTAGATTTCACGTAGATCACTAACGAAAGTATCTATAGCGTTGATACTCATTAAATAGACGACTAAGATTTGTTTAAGGATGGTGAATGTCCTCAATAAACACGCTTAAATATCCTCACATTTATGACAAAAATCGAGGTAAAAAGCATTTCTTTCTACATACCCCTAAGTTTCAGTTGGACACCGAGGCGAATAAGTTTTTTTTAAATTATATTGTTTATACAGAAAATTAAAATACATTATTTACAACAAAACCAAGTTTTGACAAATTTTTGCTCTTATTCCAGATTTAGTTGTATACCCTTTGTTCCCCACAAACATTCCATAACTTATCCAATTCTGATAAGTTATCTGTTCCAAACATGAGAATTTTTTTATGCACTTGCAATCCATCCTAGAGATCTGTTCCCCGAGTTCTTTAGTGTTGGAAATATCTTGAGCAGATTTTGTTGTATACCCTTTGATTAACAACATTAAGAAACATAACATGTGGAGGTTATTCCAAAAATAACAATATCAACATGTGGGATAGACTGGAATGGCAGGAAAATGTTTTATTCAAGAAAGAAAGAAGAATATTGAAGATATTTTTGTCTTGTCATCCATCCAAAAGATTGATGCGTTCGATTTTGGAGCGGAACGGCTACATATAAGTTAGGGTTATGGTAGAAATTTATTAACAAGTGTTTTTATAGTAAAATAAGATTATATATTCTCTCGGTTATTTGAAAAACTGAAGGATTAGATGATTTGATTTAGAAAAAAAATAAACGACATTTGTTAGGTGTCATGAATTTTCTTTACCCTCGATTTTATACAAAAACCGACAAATGAGATGATTTGTCAAATATAGGCCCTTTTTTTGCTTCTAAATAAAACTTAAAATTGCAGGAGTTGGGAATCTAAGTTCAAATACTGAGCAACATTTTATGCCGATTTTGGCTAAAACTGAGGTATAAAATATCTTATTTTAAAAAATAATGAATAATGACGCGTTCTAGGTCATTTAACCTCAAATTTTCAATGGCTGAGGTGAAAGATTTGTCATGAAATGTATTATTTGTAGTATTTCAAATACCTATTTATTATAGACTTTGAGAGTAAACTTAAGGGATTTAAGCTTATCCCTCAAAGTACAAGCTAACCAACCAACGTGCACTTTGGATCTCTAGGAGTCCCAAACTACCAGCTGAAAATAAGGGTTCCATGACCAATAATTATTAAAATTAAAAGGCTTAGACCTTCAAAGTTGAGAAGAATATCTAACAACACGAGGACAGTGATCTGAGACGTCTCTCCCCTAACCTCACACATCCTTCCGACTCGATGAAAGTAGGACTTGACCCAGCCTACTCATAGGCAGCACATTAGAATTAAACCAAGTGAACCTTATGTCCAACAATTAAAGGTCTATCGATCCCATCGCTTCAATAAAAGCCCCCAAACTTAAGAAATTCTACTTATCTAGAAACTTGAGACCTATGAACCATCCTTTTCCTTTTTGTGGGCCAAAGGACTGGGTTAAAGTCACCCATGTCACACCGCATAACACCCTGAGACTACTCGCACGCAAGAATAAGGTGCTCCTAGATCTCCCTATTCCCTTCTAGGGAACACTAAAAATAAACATTCACCACAAAGCACAATTGATTACTCATACTCCAATCTAGACAAACCCCAAATAACACTAACCAGAAAGGGAGAAGATAACCTTACCTTTCACATTACACCATGTAGATAGCAAATTCCCACTATCGCCTTCTAAAGGACTAAAATATCTCAAGAAGCTATAATAAACAGACAAACTTTTTTAAAAAAAGATTTAATATTGTTGCATTCTCATACTGAACTCAAACTCAAAATATGTAACTAATATGAAACATAGACTTATCATTAGGGATGCCAATTTGTTTTCTCCAACAAAGATCTACTGCTGAGACCGCTTAGTTAAGGGCTCCAAAGACAGAAAAAAATTTATCCATCTATCCCGTAGAGTCTCCCTTGTTATTATAATATGTTTAATAAATATATGGTTTTTATTTTATATGTTACGAGAAGAGACATTTTCAATCATTAGGCTAGACATTACAAGACCGTTCCTCTACAGTGCATCTGCCTCTATTTATTTTCATTACGACATTACATCTCCCATACGGTAATATTCTTCCTTCATCTTCCACTTTTTTGTTTTACCGTGATTTGAAATTGATTTAGTCACTTAATTCTATATCATGGTCAATTGTGAACTTAATTCTATTTCGTGTTCAATTATGAATCGATTTTGGTTTATATGTGTATTTTGCCATGGTACTGTGATTTTTTTTAAAAGAAAATATGATAAATTTGAACACTGGTAGTGAATTTAGATTTGGACTTTGAGTTCTTGCCTAATCACTTATGAATATAGGATCATATCTCCCCGAAAAAACCACACTTGAAAATAGATGAATTAAAATTTTCATTATTTCCACGACCTGTTAAAGAACCGTTGTTAATGATCCCATGTCAGTTCGAGTTGCCTTTAGTCGGGAGACTATTACAAAAGAGCCTTCATGTGAACAAGAACAAACATATTTGACATGATACTCATTATTAGAGGTAAGATTCCATGTTAAATTTTAATTCGATTGTGTCGAAATAGTGTGTGTGTCGAAGGAAGGTTGCCTAGTCGAAGAGCTTTTGTATCGAAGCAAGATACACACAGATTTGATTGGTTATAGGTTTAGATAGATTTGATTTAGATCTAAAATAGATAGATTTGATTTAGTACCAAAATAAGTATTTTGAGGTTTTATAGTTTTGGGCTTTGGCTTAGAGAGCAAGCTAACTTAAATCTATAAATAGAGAGAGTAACCCCTAATTTTGTAATTAAGTCAATTCATTGTAATCACAAAATTTACAGTTGCAAGTGATTAATAAAGTTTTCCACAGTTTGTGGGCTGAGAGAAACTCTGTAGAAAATAATTGTCTTCTTTATTTTTTTTCTTTTCTTTACTTTTCTTTTCTCATAATTCATTGTTATTTTGTGGTGATATCAATCTTGTTCATCAAGATTGGTAGAAATTCATCATAGATATTTTGGTGGATTTCCAATATCTGGTATCAAGAGCTCGGCTAATCGATTCAATAGAAGTATCAATCAAGAACAATTGAGAAAGAAGAAGAATTCACGATGGAGAGTTACGGGAATGTAAATTATCTAGCAACTCTGCCAATTCTGAAAGTAGACAACTATGATAATTAGTGCAAATAGATGAAAGTTTTATTCAGGTGTCAAGGTCTTTGGAATCTTGTAAAGGATGGATTGGAAGAACTTGGAGAAAAAGCTTCAGAAGAAGAAAAGAAGAAACACACAAAATCTGAGAAGCTGAGTTATAAAGCACTTTTTATAATTCATCAATGTCTGAGTCCAGAAAATTTTGAAAAAGTGAGTCATTCAGAATCTGCAAAAGAAGCTTGTGAGGTTCTTGAGATGTCTTTTGGTGGTGCAGAAAAGGTGAAATAAGTGAGGTTACAAAATCACAAGAGAACATATGAATTGCTTCAGATGGAAGATAGTGAGAGCATATCTGATTTCTTCACTAGGGTTACAAAACTAGTGAATCAAATCAAGGTATGTGGAGAAACATTAACAATAAAAGCTGTTGTTTTGAAGATCTTGAGATCTTTGTCTCCTAAGTTTGACCACGTGGTGGTGGCTATAGAATAGGGGAAAGACTTTTCGAAATTGACAAAGGAAGAGCTTCAATGGACGCTTGAATCTCATGAACAAAGAATGATTGAAAGAGCTGCAGGCAAGTCGAAGAGTGATGTGGCTTTGCAGGCACATTCAGTAAAAGAAACCAAAGGCAAAAGAAAGTGGTTCGATAGAGGTAGAGGCGGCTATAACAAATCGATGGTAGAGGAAACCAGATTGAAGGAAACGTGTCGAATCAGAGAAGACCATACCAAGGCAACTAAAGAGGTGGTGTTGCAAATAGAGGAAGAGGTGGTGGTCAAAAACCTGACAAGAGTCACATTCAATGTTACAATTGTTAGAAGTATGGTCACTATTCGAGTGATTGTCCAGAAAAGCGAAATAATCAAGAAAGTGATGTAAAGTTTGTAAAACATGAAGCAGAAGAGATGATGTTGATGGTCACAACAAGAGATGAAGATATATTCAAGGACCAATGGTACTTGGATTCAGGATGCTCATCACATATGTCTGGAAGGAAAGACTGGTTTGTCAACATAAAGCCCTCAATGAAAAATATGGTAAAATTCGCAAATGACAATACCCTAGCAGCTGAAGGTATTGGTGATGTTATGATTATGATGAAAGATGGAAAGAGGTCAGTAATTTCCAATGTGTTGTACATACCAGGCATGAAGAGCAATTTGCTCAATATAGGGCAGTTGGTCGAAAAGAATTATAACGTGTTGATCGAAGATAAGATGATGAGAGTCGTCGATGCAAATGGAAGATTAATCTTGAAGGCTCCTATGTCTCAGAATAAAAACTTCAAGATCGAACTAAATGTGATGGAGCACAAGTTCCTTTCGATTACAGCTAGCAAAGATGAATGGATATGGAATTATTGACTAGGACATCTCAACTTCAGAGACATCAGAGATTTGAAGAGAAGAAATATGGTTTCAGGATTTCCAGAAATCAACATTCCAAACGAGGTATGTGAGGAATGTGTGCAGGCGAAGCAGCATAAGAATAGCTTCATCAAGGATGCAGGAAGCATGCCGAAGGTTATTCTTGAAGTCATATACTCTGATGTATGTGGACCAATCCGGGTGGATTCGATGGGAGGTAACAAATACTTTGTTACATTCATAAATGATTTCAATTGAAAGCTTTGGACTTACCTGATCAAGAAGAAAAGTGAAGTGATCGAGGTATTTGCCAAGTTTAAGTCTATGGTCGAAAGACAAAGTGGTCGAAAACTCAAAATTTTGAGAACTGATTGTGGTGGAGAGTATGTGTTAAAAGACTTTGATAGGTTATGTGAAAAGGAAGGGATTATGAATGAGGTGGTGCCACCCTATACTCCACAGCATAATGGAACTGCAGAAAGAAAGAATCAAACCATCATGAATATGGTGAGAAGTATGTTGAAAAGCAAGAATTTACCTAAAGAGTTTTAGGGTGAAGTTGTATCGACTGTAACATATATTTTGAACAGATGTCTTACGAAGAAGCTAGAAGGAATTACTCTAGAAGAATGTTGGTCTGGTGTGAAGCCTAGCTTGAGTCATCAAAAGGTATTTGGATCTATTGCACATATACATGTGTCAGATCAGTTGAGAAGAAAACTTGATGACAAGTCGAGTCAAATGATTCTAGATGGATATCATTCGACATGAGGTTACAAGTTGTTCGATCCAGTGAATAAGAAGATTGTGATCAGTAGGAACATGATCATAGATGAGCTTAAAGAATGGGATTGGAATGAAAATGTCAAGAAAGATTCAGTGGGAATTCTACTTGAAGAACCAAAAACTCAAGTCGAAAGAGAAATTTAACAAGAGGAACCAGCAGTTATAGATCAACCAAGTACAAGCAGACCTCAAAGAACAAGACGCATGCCTGCAAGATTCCAAGATTGTGTGATTACATCAGATGATGTGATAGATAATAAAGGTGAGTTGGTACATTATGCTTTCTATGCAGATGTAGAACCTGTCAATGCAGCTGAAGCATTGAAGGATTCAAAGTGGGTGAAAGCAATGAACAAAGAAGTGAAGTCTATCAAAGACAACAACACTCGGTCACTTATCGAATTGCCTCAAGGCAAGAAGGCAATTGATGTCGAGTGGGTATAAAAATTAAAAATGAATTCCAAAGGAGAAGTAACTCGACACAAAGAAAGGCTTGTGGCGAAAGGATTTCTATAAAAATAAGGAATAGACTTCGATGAAGTTTTTGCACCTGTTGCTAGGATCGAAATAATCAGGTTGGTTATTGGTCTAGCAGAAATAAACAGATGGCACATATGTCAGATGGACGTGAAGTGTGCATTCCTGAATGGACCTTTAAATAAAGAAGTTTATGTTAAACAACCAATTGGATTTGTGAAACATGACGAAGAGAGAAAGGTGTGCAGGTTGCATAAAGCTCTGTATGGATTGAAACAAGCTCCAAGAGCTTGGAATAAGAAACTTGATAATTTTCTAAGGGAGAAGGAATTTGTGAAGTGCACAACTGAACATGGATTATATGTAAGAAGAAGCAATAGTGAATTGCTTATACGATGTCTCTATGTCGATGATTTGTTGATAACAGGTAGCTGTAAAAGTGAGATCGAAGACTTCAAAGGTAATCTCAACAAGGAATTCGAAATGTCTGATCTGGGTGAAATTTCATATTTCCTTGGCATCAAATTCTACAAGAGCAATAGAGGTTTGATGATGCATCAAAGAAGATATGCAGGAGAAATTCTCAAGAGATTTGAGATGGAAGAATGCAACTCAACTTCGACACTCGCAGAACCAAGACTGTAACTGTCGAAATATACGGATGAAGATGATGTCGACCCAACCCAATATAGAAGACTTATTGGGTCATTGAGATATCTTTGTCATACAAGACCTGGCTTATCATATAGTGTAGGTATGGTAACTAGATTGATGCAGAAGCCAAATGCATCACATCCAGCAGTGGTGAAGAGGATACTAAGGTATCTCAAAGGAACTCTCGACTATGGCATTTTGTTTCCTGCAGCTGATAAAGAAAAAGAATGCAAGTTAGTGGAATACACTGATTCGAGTTGGTATAGTGATTCTGGAGATCAAAAATCAACAGCAGGATATGTGTTTATGTTAGGTGGTGCACCCGTTTTTTGGAGTTCAAGAAAGGAACCAGTAGTGGCATTATCATCATGTCAATCATAATACATAGTTGCTTCTTTTTGTGCATGTCAAGCAATTTGGATGGTGAACTTGGTCGAAGAGATAACAGGGAAAGATCATGGAGCAATTACCATGAAGATCGACAGCATGTCAGCTATCAATTTGGCGAAGAACCCGGTAGCACATAGTCGAAGCAAGCACATCGAAATGAGGTTCCACTATCTTCGATAGCAGGTAGCAGATGAAAAGATGCATTTGGAACACTGCATAACTGAGAATCAGATTGCACACATCATGACGAAGGGAGTGCAAGCGGAAGTATTCAGAAGACTAAGAACCATGATGAATATAGATAGTTTAGACACAATGAATTAGGTGGTGTGTTAAATTGTAATTCGATTGTGTCGAAACAGTGTGTGTCGAAGGGAGGTTGCCCAGTTGAAGAGTCTGTGGATCGAAACAAGCTACATAAAAATTTGATTGGTTTTAGATTTAAATAGATTTGATTTAGATCTAAAATAGATATATTTGATTTAGTACCAAAATAGGTATTTTGGACTTTTATAATTTTAGGCTTTGGCTTAGAGAACAAGTTAATCTAAATCTATAAATAGAGGAAGTAACTCCTAATTTTGTAATTAAGTCAATTCATTGTAATCACAGAATTTGCAGTTGCAAGTGATTAATAAAGTTTTCCAAAGTTTGTGGACATAGAGAAACTCTAGAGAAAATAATTGTCTTCTTTCTTTTCTTTTTTTTTTCTCATAATTCATTGTCATTGTGCAATAATATCAATCTTATTCATCAAAATTGGTAGAAATTCATCATAGATATTTGATGGATTTCCAATCTTCCATAATTGTTTTCTTGCTTTTATATCCTTCAAAAGAATATTGTCAGAGATAGACTATAACAAACTAAAAGTAAGTCTTCATCCCGTACAAATAGACGTCATATCTTCGAGAACCACCATTCACCTCTCACCATATGCACAAATTAGCCAAGAATGCCTCTTTAACTAGAGAGTAACATGATATATTTGAGTAAGTCGACCTTCCATAAATAACTAGTGCACTTCCTTACTAAGAGCCTTTTTATAATTCTATCAATTATAGGCGTCCAAAAAGAGAATTTGCGAGAATTATCACCTATCGGGAGGCTAAGATAAGTATATGGCAAATCTTCAATCTTACAATTAAGCACAAGGTTGATTTCTCATCTTCATTAAAGAATTAATATTGTTTGAATTACCACAAGTGATGATATTTAATTTTATCATAAATGTATAAAACTAATTAATCATTATATTGTATTAGAAAGCGGTTGATGGAATTCTAACAAGCCCACTTAGAATTGTACGAATTTATATGACAAGAATTTCCATAGTTTGTTCTCAACAATCAACATGATATAACTTCTCTTTATATATATTATATTTAGACCCAAGCATCCATAATTAGTAATTATTTTTGGAAAGAAAATCATAACGAGGGATTTAATATATACCCTCTTAACTCTTAAGAGCTACAACATGACAAACAAACACAACTTTTCCAATACTCAATTAATTAATCATAATGATTTTTGAGTGAAGCATTCAGGGGTTGGAATCCATGTTTAAGAGCTGAGTTCCAAACTTTATCTATGTTATTCATTTTGTAGCCACATTCATGTTCACTCCATCCTTCTAATGAGTGCACTATCCCAGCAATGCGCCATGCACTCATTACCCTCCTTGGCAACCAATCCTGCATATACATAAACATATATGACAATTGCATACAATAAGCACTTAATAAAATGGCTTAATATACATTGATAAATAAAGATGATTGGAAAATGTTAACTACCTCACAAGAATGGACATTTTCAATAGATTTGGGAGTTAACATCGATGGAGTGTAATGGTATGAACAATCTTTACGATGTTTCTTTGGTGGAAATGGTGAATATGGAATAAATAATGTTCCTTTTGGGGCCTTCAATTGTTCTTCTTCAGTTAATCCCTCTCCCACTAACCAAATCTGTGCACACACAAAAAGAATATATGAAATTAATTAGGATAATAGATAACATTGAATATTACTATTATAAACAAAGTTCATTAAAAAATATTACCATTTGAGTGCAACTTTTTGTATTGATCAAATTTGTAATTTCAGAGCTATTGATCAATGATTTTTTGAGCTTCACGTAATCATCCTCGTACATTGTAGCTACCTAAAATTGTAGAAAATTAACATGTACTCAAATAAATATTTAGATAAAGAAAAAAAAATTATAACGGGGATTTAAACTCAAAGATTGTACAAAAATTAACATGTACTCAGATAAATTTTTAAATAAAAAAAATGATGATAATTAAGGTTTGAACTTTGAACCCGAGATTTAAGATAAAATATAAGTGCGAAGAAATTTACCTGAACTCCTCGTTGGCACAATGTGTAGGCAATGGCATAAGCAACCTTGGTGAATTTTCCTCTTAGCAATACTTGAGTTGTCCCTTTTGGAATGCTATTAAGAACAGTAGCAACAACTAGGCTACTACCATCAACAACCTTAACATTAAGTTTTGGATGTCTATTAACATATAATCCTCCATAGATGTTAAGCTCTTCCCCTTGATTCATTAGACCTAAGCTCACCACTTCTATACCCTTTTTGTCAGCATCTAGTATTGCATCCTCAATCATTTTGTTGATGGTAACTTTTTGCCATTGAAGTAAGTACTGAAAAAAAAAAGGTTACCCAAGAAATTAATCTTAAAATTAAGGTATCTCATCTAGTAGGGTTAATAACTAGGTGTATTTGGTTGAAAATTAGCATCATCCTATTTAATATGAGAGTGGGAATATGAATGAGATAGTGGACAACATCAAAAGAGATATTTTGGATTTAGTTCATGAATTGGGAGGGTAGAGAAAAAAAAAGTGTAGTCTCATATTGGTTGAATAGTCTCTACTATAGTGTGTTAAAGGAGTATGAAATCATGTGCTAATGTATTTTTTTTTTTTTTGACATTGCACAACTTGTGCTAATGTATTTTGTTTTTTTTACATTGCACAACTTTTGCTTTTTTTAAAATTTGCTTGAAAATAAAAAAAAAATGTTAAGGAACTAAAGATATAAATTTTATTTTAAAATTTATGGTTAAAAGAGAATTTTTAAATTGTTAAAGATGACCTTTTAAAATTTATTAATATATGTCTTTAAAACACGACACCTTACCAATAATAATAATAATAATAATGATTATGGATAAGAAATTTATGAGTGTTATTTTATAAAAGAAAACTCTTTTAAAAAGTTAAATTTATGATCTCTAAAGTCGAATACAATAACTTAATTGTTAGAACAATACTCTCTTTCTTAAATATAAAGTTATTTTTTAAATTAAATTAATATACACAATTTTATTTTAAATAGTAAAAAATATTATTTTTAGAAGACTTCTATGACATCGAGTCTAGATAGAACACATGTACACAATTTTAGTGGTATAAAAAAAAATAACCATGCACGAAAGAACTATTTTTTAATTTTAAACTCATGACCTCGAAGTCAAAAGACAATAATTTAACTATTAGATCAATACTCACTATCTTACATATAAAAATATTTTAAAATAAATTAATATACACAAATTTATTTTAAAAACAATTTTTTTTAATAAAACTTCTTTAATATAAAGATCTAGATAGGGCACATGCCCATAAGCTTAACCATATAAAAGAGAACTCTTTTCAATATTTGAACTTGTGATCTCTTAAGTCAAAACGCAACAACCTAAATGTTTGGCCAAAGCTCATCCTCTCATATAAAAATATTTCTAAAAAAATTAATATAGACAATTTTATTTTAAATACAAAAAAATGATATTTTTTGGTACAATTAAATATTAGAAATTTAAGTAACAAATATATTTAAAAGAAAAAGTGAGTTTAGTTTTGATGCATAGTCGATCACAAGTTATTATTATATAGCATGCAAGTGTTGATGAAATATATAGTAAATTTACCTGAAGACTGTACTTAGGAATTGCCCAAGTTTGAAGGTTAAGTTTATCATCAAAACGGTTTCTTTCAACGATGAACGTTCTACCATAGACCCATGTGAGTAACATGGACCAAGCTGTAAGAGGCCACATCAACCAAAGGTACCATTTTGATGTGTATGGCTTAGAAGCTAAGTGAGCAAATCCAAATCTTAGATGATAAATGGATTCAGGGGTTGTTAAATGTGTTAAGTGGACAACATTTGGTGTCTCTTCCTTTCTTTTTAATGCCAACTCGTGAACTTCATCTAAGGTCTTGTCCATTGTCCCATAAATGTAGTCATAAAGTGGCATGAAAAGTGAGTAGTTTGTTCTAAATTGAGTATGGTGCAAAGAGTGAAACCTACAATAACATACAACAAAACTTATTAGTGCAATTTTCAGAATTAGCTTCAATGTTGGAGTCCGTTGAATTTAGATGTAAGGTTAAATTTCAATAATTGGTGCAATTTTCAGAATTTACCTATTATATTTATATTTCGATATTAAATTAAAATGACTGTGTTTTTCAATACTTACGATGGAGTGTACATGAAATACTTGAGAGGTGGGAAGATATCAAAGAGCCATTTAGGAACAACTTCAAAGTTGCAATGGCCTAAATTGTTCATGAAATCAATATAAGTGACATATCCAACCATTGCACCAACGGAAGCTTTGTTTGAGAAGACCAGGGTCAATTTGGGTATTGCAAATAGGAGAAAATATGATATGTGTTCGGCGAATGGATGGATGACAGCTGTAAAAAGACAAGACAAGAATATTGTTATTAGAGAAACATATAATAAATTGCTCAACAACATTAATTTGCCAACTTATGATTTTTGTTTTATCATATGAACATACTAACAATTACACCTGGCTAGTGTTGAATTTTGTTTGCATTAAGAAAAGTATAAACTCTTAATGGAAAAGTATTTAAATTAAAAAATTATAATACTAAAAAATATGTCTCCCTCTTCAAAATCTAACTAAAATTATTATTTCTCTTCAAAAAAAATTTATTTAAAAAAAAAAGTTTACTCATAAACTTAACTGAATGAATAAAAATATAGCAGGTGGGATCTTAGGTAAAGGGTTTTAATCCCTTGAACCAAAAATAGTTAAAACTCATCAATTTTGAACCAATTAATTTCCACCTTCCATAATACTAATAATAACAATGACAACCACTATAATAAATTGCACTATCCTATCTTGTTTTGCTAAATGGAAATGAAAAGCAGTGCCAGCTCTGTCTCTGACATTCATCAATTTAATGTAATAAAGCAAAAGTTGTTACCATGCTTTTAATTCTACTATCAAAACAATTAAATGAAAAGAAAAAGTTACTCACAAGTTATTGGTTCTGTAACAATGGAGGAATGATGGTGAGAATGGTATCTAGAGTAAAGATAATGATGGTGAAGTGCTCTATGTAACCAATAGTAAAGAAACTCTACTGGTCCAGTATGAAGCAATGCTGCAATAATGGCTCCATCAGTTCTCCATAGTGGAAGACATGATGCTCCTTTTAAGGTGTAGCATGCCAAATAATATAGTAACCCATTGAACAATATTTGATCATCCCTATAAATCATTCAACAAAATAATCAATAACATAAACAAGAATGTTTTGGCATTGAAATAAAGATATCTATATAGGAATTTAGATTTGGTAAAGTTTATGTGTCACAAACATATTTGTAGATGATGCTGGTCAATTTATTAATATCGAACTTTGTGAGTTAAATTATAGTTTATGAACAATTTTTTGTTTTTTGAACAATGCAATAATAAATAGTTATGAGTAAAAAAATTATATTTTATTTTATGAAAAAACATATAAGTGAAACATTTTATTTTTTTAGAATGATTTATATTGTGAAATGTTGAGAGGATCATTTAAACTTATAAGGTAAACATATTTTCTATACCTAACCAAAGAATAAATGATGGACTACTATATAGAGACAAAATTAATTTATTTTGCTAGACATAAAAAAGAAAGATGGGACCCCAAAGTTTTTAAGGAAAAATAAAGATTGGGTGGAATGGGCTATGATTCTAAAGAAATGGCTTGTCTCAAGTTAGGTTTTGTCCAATACCTATCACACTTCATAGATTAGTATTACATTTTTAAGGTTATTTTATTAACAATATATTAAAAAAAACATAAATTAATCTAAACGAATAAATAAAATAAAAACAACATTGATAAAATTATCGGCCTTAATTTTGATTTATTTTATTAATTATTTTAGTTTGTTATGCTAGATTATATTTAACCCAAAATGATACTATTTTTTAAATGAAAATAAAAACAATCATTTGATATTAGAATTAAGACATATATTTGGTCCTTAAAAAAAATTGAGCTAACTCTCCACCACTATAAACCCTAAGATAGATATATATATATATATATATATATATATATATATATATATATATATATATATATATATATATATATATATATATATATATATATATATATATATATATATATATATATATATATATATATATATATATATATATATATATATATATATATATATATATATATATATATATATATATATATATATATATATATATATATATATATATATATATATATATATATATATATATATATATATATATATATATATTGTAAATTAAGACAAAACATAACTCTCGTATAATTTTTTCTTTTAAATTTTTTATTTTAAAATTTAACGTTGGTTCTATTATCTTTTAGTAATCTATAAATAAATTAAAATTAAACAAAAATATTAATACGGTTTATATTTTATGTGCATCGACACTAAATGGGTAGATGTTAATAATAATAATAATAATAATAATAATAATAATAATAATAATAATAATAAATAATAATAATAATAATAATAATAATAATAATAATAATAATAATAATAATAATAATAATAATAATAATAATAATAATAATAATAATAATATATTTAATAAAAGGATTAAATATATTTTTTATCACTAAATTTTATTTTTGGTTCTTATAAAAAAAAATGATATATTTTAATCCTTACAAAATTATTATGGATATAGTTTTAGTCTCTACTGTTAAATTGATGTGAATTTTTGAATAATTATTTTACAGACATGTTTAAAATATTATAAAAAGTTCTTTAAAAATAAATAAATTCAAAATTTGATTTTTAAATCGAAATTTTCATTAATTTCATCAATATTTTTTAAAATTTTTAAAATTAATTTTTAATTCATCTCATTTTAAAAAAAATTTAAAATTTAATATAAAAATATTTTATAATATTTTAAATACGTAAGAAAAAAATTATTTAAAATTTTTAAAATAATTAAATAGTTTTCAAAATTTTAGAAAATAAAAAAAAACTAATATTACTTATATAAAAAATTTTGTATGAATTGAAATGTATTATTTTTTAATAAAAATTAAATTAAATTTTAAATATTTATAAAAATAAAAAACGTATTTAATCCGGTTAGATGAATGATAAATATAACAAACTAACCAATCCTTCTCTCTATCAACTTGATCAAATTCAATTCCTTTATCAACAATTCTATTATTTCCTTTAGCTGTTCGATATCGAGAAAGACTGATCCATATTTGATTATGAATAATACGCCATAGCAAAAATGGAAACACCATAGACGTCGATACATCTCTTTCACTCTTATCCTTCACCATCAATGAATATGAACTGTGAATCACCCAAGGAACTAGTACAACATACTGCAACAACAAAAAACAGCAGATTATTTTTTTTTTTAATCAAAATTATAGGAATAATTCTACTAACATATTTATTTTTTAAAAGAAAATATATCCATTCTGATTATAATTTTGAAATTTATGAAAGTATATTTTTATTTTATTTTAAATAATATAAGTTTGGATACTGCAGATAAAAAATATAAATATATTTGAATAAAAAATGCACAATATAACATAGTAATAATCACTTTTGAGTTTTGACTATATAAAATTTCTGAATAAATTGTAGTTAAAAAAAATCTGTATAAGTGAATGACGGTGACTAGATTTAGTATAAGTAGGTCTTTGAGTTGGATTGTTCACTAATTTCAAAGCATACACTAATCGAATGTTTGTCACATTAATGAATAGTGTCTATGCTAATATTTCTTTATTAAACGTTCTTCTTTGAAAAAAAAGTTTAATACTGCAATATGTTTAAGGTCGAGTCCAAACTCAAAAGAGAAATTTTATTATTTATTCAAGTATATTTGAAGATAATTTTTTTCTTTTGTTACAACTTTTTTATTATTTATTTTCACTTTAAAAAAAAACAATTCTTTTTCTCTTATTAATATTTTTTTTTAAATGAAGAAACAAATATTTCATGCGCTATAGTGTGATTATTTCCTTAAAAAAGTATGTGTGTGTGAGAGAGCGAGAGAGAAAGAAAGAGATTATAGAACAACCTTAAAGCTTCCAAGAGGCTTCCATGGCCAATCAGTGAGGATTCCTGGTCTTGAAGCCATACTAATGATTCTCGTAGAAAAACACACAAGTTATATTGTAAGCACAAGTGTTGTTTTTCTGTGTGTTTTGGAGAACATACATATGACTTTATTTATAGACAAAATACCAAGGTTAATTTCCAACAAGACGTGTAGCATTTGAACTTCCAACGTGTCCAAATAAGCCACTTAATAATAAACATTTTAGACTTTCCATCATTATTACTTTTCACTCGTGATAACCAAATTGAGATATTGCATAATACTAGTTAGTTAATTCTATATACTATTGAACTAATCTCAAATACAAGTATAATAATTAATTCCTCGTACATATATTCAACATATTTTGGTATTGCTTGACCTACTTTATGATATTTAGTTAATGAACTGTAACTATACATTTGCAGTCCATCATTTATTGGCCTCACCAAATTACAAAATGGGGTCGGCAGACATTAATTATAAGCATGATATTGGCATCAAATTCATCTACGAATTTTTTTTATAAGCAATGAATATACATAAAGTATTAGGGTATTTTAACCAATTTTTTTTTAATAAAATTCGTAAAAATTACACTTAATAATAGAAATGTTTTCGATTCAAAACCATTTCCAAACGTTCAGCTTTATTTCTCATCTAAAGTTTGACAGAGTAATTACAACTTTTAAAAATAACGTTATTCTTAATACACCAAACGCTCAACAATTATGTATTCTCGGAAAGAAAAAACATTATCACTACTGTTTATTTTTGGGAAAATAAAAAGTATACATTGTAGTTTACTTTCTCCTAATGCAATTTTTTCTTGCGGTTAAGGGCGACAAAATAGATTTAGTTTGTTGAACATTTCTGTTTTATTTATATATTTTTTGAATGAATGAAAATTTTGGATTTCTATTCTTTAATACTTTTTTCGTAATAAATTATAAATAATTTTTATTTTTTCGATTAATTGAATAATTAATATATATGATTTATATATAGATCAGATATATTAATTATACAATGAATTTAAAAAAACAAAATTTATTTATAATTTATTTCAGAAGGAATGTGTTTGTCCATTCATTCTTTTTTTTAACTTTTGCGAATGCGGACACTAATATAATTTTTTTTTTTGTAATTTAAACTTTAAAAGTCTAGCACATGTGGGGAGAACTAATATTTTAGGTTAGCAACCTCAACTATGTATGTCTTGCCTTTGTTTATCTTAAAATTTGATAAACAATCGCTAGTCTTCCAAAATAAAGATAATTTTGTATCACTCACAAGATCGACTAGATTGATCATAGAACATGTGTCTAAATTTGGTTTTCTAAGGTTTTGAGATATTTTACTCTTAGTCGAAAAAGATGATTGTAACGAAAATAAAGGTAAAACAAAGGCTTAAAGATAAAGGTAAAAAGGCTTTAAAGTAAAAACTGAAATGTAAATGAATTCGACTTAAGCTTAAAGTGAAACGTAAAAGACTTGATTAAAAAATAAATGACTTTGAATATAAATTGGTGTTTCTATACGTACGTTCTCAGTAACTCTTTTCTCTAACACTTGGTACTTCGAGTTTATTTGAGTGATTTGTACAAAAGTGAACACATTAAATTCTAACACAAAGGCTATAATTTATACTAATTCGACAATAACGGTCTTTCTCTACAAGAGTGTCACGTCCGATGTTTGCATGTCCTTCGAATCTTCAGGCTTCCACGCGTCCCTCCGGATAAGGTCAAACCATTTGAATTCAAATTCTTCTCCAATTTGAAGTGCCAAAACCCATCAACGTGACTTTGTCGAAACATTTCAAATTCAAAACTTTAAATCTCTTAATTCCCATGTATTCCGCAACAATAAGACCTTCTATTCGACAATTTTCGACTGTCGGTCGAAATCCCTATGAAATGTTCTCATATTCCTTTTGGAGCTAGTTTTCCTTCGACATTCTTCATTTCTCTTCAATATTCCAGGTCGCCGAAATTCCCAGCTAACAAATTTCTCCCAAAAAATGTTTATTTTGAAACACTTTGAAGAAATGGAATTTTTTTTGCAAAACTTCAATTTCGACGCAGAAGTTGCTTCATGATGACCATTCTTACTGTGAAGTCATGGTCATAATGACCATCTTTCCAAACGTCTTATCGAGACGTGCATAATTCAGTTTTCATCATTGCTATACTAAAGTAGGTTTAAATCGTGGCTTTTCCAAAAAAAAAAAACAACCATCTTATCAACTTATTAAACACCAACATGTGTCTCACTATCTCTTTCATTTGACAAAATGAAAATGAACCGTTTATCCATTTTTTCACTATAAATACTCTCTTCTTCAAAAAAAAAAACTTTTCTACTCTCATTTTTTCAGAAAACTTGTGATTTCTTCAATCTTCTTTCTTCAAAACATTGTTCATCTTCAAACTTCCTCATCAATGGTGCCTATAAAATAAA
The DNA here is from genome assembly GCA_948472305.1 of Vicia faba. Taxonomy (NCBI): domain Eukaryota; kingdom Viridiplantae; phylum Streptophyta; class Magnoliopsida; order Fabales; family Fabaceae; genus Vicia; species Vicia faba. The sequence continues at coordinate 179,047 of CATIWC010001049.1, forward strand.
GCAACAAATATGCTAAGGACGTGAAGAACACCAAAGAAGTTGTTTTCACTCCTGTTGTTCGTGTCACAAAACTCACTTTGATTGGAAATCAGGAATTTGTGTCAACACCAATGCTTTTTGCAGAACAACGTGTCATCTATGAATCTCAGGTAATCATCCCTTTCACTCTTGCTGATAAAACCTTAGAATTCATGGGCCCTATGGTTCATGCTGGTGATTTGGAAAAACTCAAAGAGTTTTTCCCACATCGCATAACCAAACCCATAGCGAGTAAGATTAGTTCCCCAAAAAATATAGATGAAAATGTTGATAAAAACCCTAAGGAATTAGCTGCGAAAATTGCTCAGGAAGAATCGTCTTCAGGATCTATTAATGTAGAAAAACCTTTCCATTTAGATTACATGACTGATGCCTTTTAGGCCCTTTAGGCCGTGTCCAGCGAAGAATAGCAAACAATATCTTGATTGGTTAGCTAAGTAGAACAGAAAAATCCCAAGTCTGGAAAGACATGGGTATTTTTTACTTAATTCAACTATCAAAAGTTGGGCCAAGCTACTGCCAACATATGCTGATGGCATCTTTGTATTTCTGGGATGGTACTTATAACACCTTTTACCTTCTGTAATACGGTGAGAGAACTGACTCTACTGGTTTTGTGTTTTATCACAAATATTACGGTTAGCAAGAGTCACCACCGACTTTTCTTTTATCCAACAAAGAAAAAGGTGAAAAGAACAAGAAAGACCTTTTTTTTTAAGATTTTGAGTTCGGGGGGTAGGTTATGGAATGGGAGGATGTTAGCACCCTTTCCATCCGTAGTTATCTACGGGCTCTTAGTTGCTAGTTCACTTTTGAAAATGCTTTGTGTTTGTGTGTTTTGAAAATATTTTTGAAAAGGCGCCTTAGTGCAACGAACTTTGTAATATTTCTCCTTTCGTTGAGAACGTATACAAAGTGTTTTTGTCTTTAAAAATTATTTAGAAAAGAGTTTGTGTATGTGTAAAAAACTGTTTTATTTATTTTTGTGAGTAAGCAACTATAAGCGATCTACCTACTCGAACGGTCTTTGTTCTTTTCATCTTTTCCTTTAGACAGTGATATACTACTATTAGTTAGTAGGTAGCCCTATCGTTGGGTGTTTTAAGGGATAGGCGAGGGTCATCGTACAGTCACGAAGGCAACTCGTAAGATAATTTAGCAATTACCTTAAGGTTTTAAGATCATTTACCGAGGCAACATCGAAAGGGTCATTGAGGGACTTATGATCTTATAACCAAAGGGTCACTGCTAAAATCTCATACGTTCGAGAGACATGATTGTTTATTCCGAAGGCAATAAGTGGAGGTATCCTAGAGGTGCGTGTGTGCGAATGTGTTGTGTTTCAGTTATTTGTCTTGAATGTTAGTTTTTCTAATGTTTGTTTTTAATTCTTTCCATGCAAGCCTATTAGCATACATCTAGCAGTTAATATAGGTACGGAAAATAAAAATGCAAAAATTTGAATCTACGCTATTACAATGCTTCAGGATGGGGGGAATTACAAACCAAAAAATGGGGGAAAGACAAAGTAAAAAGGTCCTAGTTAAAGTCTATTACATCTCATGTACAATTACTTAATTGTGAAAATAATGCGAATAAAAATAGATAAACGCGCGGGAAAGAAAAGAGAAAGATGTAAAGAGAACCTAAAAAAATCTTAAGTGGTAAAAATAAATAAAAATTTGTTATTTTTTTGTTTTAGGAAAATATTTAAATTAAATTTATGGAAACCTAATTCTAATTAATTAATTAATAAAAGAAAGAAAATGATTAAAAATAATTAATTGAAATTAATTTAATTAATGAAAATCTAAGTCTAATTATTTTTTGTGATTTTTTTGATTTTTTGATTTTTTATGATTTTTATGAAATTAGTTAAAAAAAAGAAAATGAATTAAACAAAATACGCAATTAGCCAAAATCCGTTTGAAACCCTTTTGCAAAAAAAAAAATTGTTTAGATTAGTTTGTTGTGAAAAATAGTTTAATGTTGGTTAGTATTTTTTAATCGTATTAATTGCAAAAATCCTAAATTAATGCATGAGTAAAATATTTTAATGCAAATAATATAGGAAAATATATATTAATGAGTTTTTGAATAAAAATAATTTGGATGATAATGTAATATTTACATATAATATAAAAATTGATATTATATAATAATAATTATTATAAAATTTCTTATTTTTTCTCAACTTTAAGCCATTTTTTCATCATGATACAAGATGATTCAAAGAAAGTTCCCAACATGAAAGTTGTAGACCTCCATGAAATATACAACTTTGCTTCACACATTTTTCCCTAAAGATGCTTGGATCTCAAGATATAATTTTGTGAATACATGCCCATGAACTAAAATAACTTAGTGAAATTTTGCCCTAATTTAGGCAGGTTTTGGACCCAACTTCATGGCAATTTTTCACCTAGTCCCAAGAGGAATCTTGAAATGCATTTCAAAGATGAGTTTTATAGAACATTGCAAGCTTTCCAAAATGTCCAAGAACTCCTTGAGATCATTTTTGAGTAGGGAGAATCGAAGAGATGAAATTGGAAATTTCTCACTTTGATTTCAAGCCATTTCATGAAGAACAAAATTCAAATTTGAACCTATGCTGCCTAATTCTTGCTTTACATGTCTCAAACTTGTTTCTCACTTCATAATTTAATGCTTACTCAGTTGACAAAGTCTTAATCCAAGCCCAAGGGTCTTTGTCCAAGCTTTAATTCCATAAATGGCACAAAGTTGCCATTGCCATTTTGGAAAAGCTTAACTTTTGCAACTTTTCAATTCTTGAGCATTGGATATGTCTTCTATGCACACACACGTCCTACAAACTTAAAGCAATTTGTATAGAGCTTGTACCAACTCCAAGCAGGCCACTACAAGCATGTAGAGACTTGTCCCTTCACTTTGCTTCAAAAGCAAGAAAGAGTACAAAAAGGCTACAACTCGGAAATCTATTGAGGAGTGGATTTGAAACTTTCTCCATGCTAATACACAAACACATTACAACTTAGAACACGATTGCTAAAGTCCAGAAACACTCAAAAACTCCCTCTCGCCAAAAACCTGTCAAAAACTTGCAGTTTTAGCATAAGCATAGCAATCCACAAATTCACTCGTGCGTTTCAAGTTTTAATCACTCAAACACTTTACCTACCTCATATCTAAGTGTTCCAGACCATCATCCCTCCACTGTAACACCTCCTTCTCCATCTTCCATTTTTGTTTTTCAAGCTTGCAGGTTAACTTGGATATAGAGTTTCAGACACTTTCAAAGCAAGGTAAAGATTGGAACATACTCAGGGAGGTTCAAGCAAGCTAAAGGAATCTTCAGGCCTTCATAAATCTCACTCAAACTCCATACATGATCTCAGCTGAAAAAGGTAAGAACTCCAACTTTTATCTCTTCATACAGGCATCCATTGGCCACTATTTGTGAAAGAAAAATGTAGATATTATTGTGCTGAAGCTAACCATGTGCATAGAATTCATTTATATTCATTGTGTATAGAGAATTTTAGAGTTTAAATTTCTGCAAAAATTAGGTTTAAAATTAGGGCCTTTATAATTCGTTTTGATCTTTGATTGTTAGTTTCCATAAGTTACATGTTTGAAATCGTGGGAAAGAGTGCTATCTTTTTTATGTTGGAAGTTTCCATTTTCATGGAGAAATGAGAAAGATATGCTTGATCTGGCTAGCTATAGGAAAAAGACGAAGTACAGGGCAAAGGAAGTTGTTTGTGTTATGTTTTTCTTGTTTCACATAAACTAACGGATGTATAGCCACTCCAGTGGCAAGGTAGCGCGCTGGAAATGCATAGGTCATGGGTTCGAACCTTGGCGCTACCTTTTGTTTTTTTTTTCCATATTTTTCCAGTTTCATTTTTGGCTGTTTGCAGGATGGGCTTCAACATTTGTGCCTTAGCGTTTTTTCTAACATGATACCACCTGATTACTCAGGATACCCCCTGGCCCATATATATATTTTATTATTCATTCTATTTTCATTTTTTTATTTTATTTAAAATATTTTCCTTAATATTAAAATACATAAAAATATAAAAATGCTAAATTTATATTTTTGTTCATTTTATTTTATTTTTTCTCATAGAAAATATTTTATTTTAGTTACATATCATATATATATATATATATATATATATATATATATATATATATATATATATATATATATATATATATATATATATATATATATATATATATATATATATATATATATATATATATATATATATATATATATATATATATATATATATATATATATATATATATATATATATATATATATATATATATATATATATATATATATATATATATATATATATATATATATATATATATATATATATATATATATATATATATATATATATATATATATATATATATATATATATATATATATATATATATATATATATATATATATATACATTTTCTTTAATAAACTTGTAAATAAAAAAAATAGAATTAGCTTAATTATTTATTTCTTTTTTTCTCACATTTATAAATATTTTGTTTTTTTAACATATAAAAAGACTAAATATTTTCATAAAATATTGTTTATTATTTTTAATAACAAAAATACATTAAAAAAAAAATAATACTTAAAGAGCTTTATTTTCTTTTAAATTAGAAATTAGAGTTAACTATTTTTTCAAGAATTAATTTCCTTTTCTTAAGTTATTAGGTCTAGGTCAAAATTCTTTTGCATAGGAAAAAATAAAACAATTTATTTTCCTTGCATATACATAATATTGCATATTTATATTGTATCTTGTTGGTTCAGGTATTGTTACAAATTCGATTTGGTTGTAATAGCTTAATTAGATTTACATTATTGCAAATCCCCATTTATAATTTGTATACCCCCCTCCCATAAAATATTGTAATAGCGTAGTAATCTTTAAATTACGTAATTTACCGCTTTTATATACCATGCTAGTAATTAGGGTTTGTATGGCAAGATAAAAATAAATCAAATAGAAAACTCTAATCCAAGACAAAATCAAGCATAAAAATAACACACTTGCACACAAGCACCCTTAGGGTTACTCCACTTGGTTGCCTTATACAAAAATGGCCATATTACGCATGTGAAGTATCTTAGAAAAACAAACAAGTATAAGATCATAGTCCCTCGATGACGCTATTCAAAGTTGCCTTACAAAATGATCTTGGTCCCTCAAAAAATGCTAAGATACTTTGCAACATTGCTAATCATGGTTATGCGATGACCCACGCCCATCCCGTTTACATCCAAAGATAGGGTTGCTTACCAAATCAATGGTAAGACAACAATATCAAATGAAAGAAAATGAACAAGAAAGACATTTGAGTAGGTAGATTACTTCTAGTTACTTGCTCCATTTCAAAACAACTATCCTTGCTATTTTCTAAAACAAACACACACATTTCAAAACCTCTTGCAAACATGAAAGCATTTTTAAAAAAGACAAACATCTTTGTATATATTCTTACGAACAAGAATCATTACAGAGATTTCCTAAACAATGGCCTCTTTTACAAAATACTTTCAAAACCACAGCAAACACAATTTCAAACAACAAAAGCAGGTGATCTAGCAAGTAACTAAGAGCCCATGGAAAACCATAGATGAAAAGGGTGCTAACATCTTCCCTTTTCATAATCTACCCCCCGAACTCAAGAAACAATCTCAAAGGTCTTTCCTATGCTTTTTCACCTTTCCTTTTGGATAAAAGAAAAGTCGGTGGCGGCTCTTGCTAAACCTCAACATTTGCAATAAAACACAAATCCTCAAGTCAGTTCTCCCACCGTATCACAGAACTGACGACTCTGCTGGGGAATATTTATAAAAGTGGGGTTACCTTAGGGTTAGATCACATTTATTTGCTTACATTGTTTGACTTGTTTGCTTTATATTATGGTTCTTTATTTGGGTTTAAAATCCTCTACCCGGATTTGGGATACATTATAGGTAAATAGCAATACATTGTGGAAACTGTGCAGGGTATATCGATATGGTCTAAGCAATAACTATATTAGTGCGACATATTTGTGGATACCGATAGCCTTTGAGTCAATCAAAGAGAATACGGGGCCGCTGAGTGATGTCATGAAGCACTAATGAACTTCTAGAACCCTTTACTTGACCAACTTGGCCTTTAGGATGTAGTGAGATGACCAGCTTTGGTGCAATCCGAAGTTGATAGATACTCGATACTACACTCATTGAAGTTTGGTTTCTTGGGATATTTCGGTCGCCATTAAAGAGGCTTGAGCTGAAACAATGACCAAGGGAACAATCTGGTGATATTGAGCTCCTTAGAACCCGCACTACGCCAAAAAAGACCTACGAAAGCGCTTTTTTTGGCCTTTAAAAGCGCTTTCTAAGGTGGCGCTGCTAAAGGTTTTAGCAGCGCTTTTTGTTTAATGAAAAGCGCTCTCATAGGTCTACTTATGACAGCGCTTTTTCTAAAAAGCGCTCTCTTAAGTACCCTTATGCCAGCGCTTTTTCCAAAAAGCGCTCTCTTAAGTAGGCTTTTGGCAGCGCTTTTTCTAAAAAGCGCTCTCTTAAGTAGGCTTTTGGCAGCACTTTTTTATGAAAAAGCGCTTTCATTGGTGGCGCTTTTTTTGGAAAAAAGCTTCCATAGGTTGTCTTTTAGCAGCGCTTTTTCTTGGAAAAGCGCTGTCATAGGTCTATCTATGAAAGCGCTTTATGTGAAAAAGCGCTGTCATAGGTCTACCTATGAAAGCGCTTTTCTCCAAAAAGCGCTTTCATATGGTGTTTTTTTAGAGGTATTATTTATATCATTCATATACCTGCATTGTTTGCCATAACCTGTAATTCATAAATAGCGGTAATGCATTGTAATTCCGATACCCCGTTCTCGTACTCTTTCGACAATCGATTGGAATACAACTGTGTCTTATCCATGGTTTACGGTTTCTGAGTCAAAACCAATACTCAATATAACAAAATCAATACTCAATACTTTTCACTAAATTCATTTTATTCTATCAACTACTTTAGTACACAAGTATAACACAAGAAACCATAAACAAGAAACTATCATTGCTCAAAATCAATCATAAATTATGTTTGTATCTCAAATTATATATAAACCATTGTTATCTGTATTCTAACTCAAAGTCAGTATTACAAAATCAACTCTAACAACAACTAAACCAGTCCTTATATTATTCTCTGCTCAATAAAATATTGACACAACTCCTCTTTGGTTTCTTCCAACTGAAGTTTCGTGTAATATGCACATTTGTACTCATCGAAGTACTACATAAGAAAACATAATATGCATGATTTAGTTAAAAGTAAAAAATTATATGGAATATCCGAGAAATAATAAAACAAATTCTAAGTTATAAATTCATATCGTGACTGGAATCTCTATTTGATTCAATTGAATGATTTCTTTGATAAACCGCATAACGAAGTATCCGCAATCTATACCGTTTTGTTGTTAAGGACACTACATAGAAAAACAAATAAGAATATATAGTTGTATTGTTTTATCAAATAGCGTAAATATTATAATCAAAATAGTGGAAATTAATATACATGCACTTTGATCCAATTAATGTTGTTTGATTTAGACCGTCGTACCCGAGCTTCTCTTTGACACCGGAATACTTGTATCGCTCTAACAAAATTAAAAATATATATTTAGAACAATGTCACAGAAATAATTAAATACATAAATACACATAAATATTTAGAATAATCTCACTTACGTATCAATCATTAACTTCATATCCGGATAATTTGTCCAATCACCGTCAACCGAATTCAGATAATAGACCACTTCTTTTATAGGATCGATAGCAACCAACAACCAGTGACATCTATAAATTAAAACAACAGTTTAGAAGAAATTTTTCTACGCAAAAATTACAAATATTAAAATGAATTTAGAATGAAAATCTAACCCTGTAGGAATAGTATTATACGCCCAAAGATATAAGCTTTCTGTACTGCCAGTTGCCATGAATCTTTCGACTAAGTGCTCTCTTACTGAATCTGGTTCCCTACCAATTGTCGCTCCGCTGACACGGGAGGAAGACACAAAATGGAATATGTTCGACAATTGATTCCCGCGCATTAATTTGTCATATAACAGCCTTAAATAGAAACATAATTAATATTAGAGTATATTCATTGAAAATGTTTAAAAAAGATTTCAGCTAATTACATAATATAAAGATGGGGTTACCGGATGTATGCGTGCATAATACTGACGCCCAATTCTTTATGACGAAAAATCTGTTCCACGTCCTCATGTCCAATTATTTCTGTGCAAGGAAAACCAAAAATACCTTGATCCATATCAATTTGAAGAATACCACCATCCATCAAATTTGTTGTTCCCACTATTGTTTCAAGACACTGCCGGTATCGAGGGAAAAATCTAGTAGGCACCCTTTTCTTGGGTGGTACGCCAATGATTTTCTGGCTCACTTGTTGTGACCCATGAAAAGGTACCTAAAAATCATATAAACTCGGTTAAATTATAAAATTATGCAGTTTTTTATTCGGATCATATAATTAACACTTTAAACGTACCTCCTTTGGTGATACGTCAGACTCGTCGTGCCGCAAAATCCCTTTACCCTTAGATGCGGGTGTTGTAGGAGTCTATAATTACCGTGAAAATAACTGAGGTCAGAACTGACAGTTGAAGACTTAAAGATTCATAATTATTTTCAACATACCTGATCATCTATGAAAATGAGGTCGGATGGCCATGCAACAAAAGATCCAATTGCATCTCGCAGCAATGTGGTCTCAGCAACAATGTCAGGTACCGGCAGCAATGCATCCATATCTAAAGCAATGTCAACCGATACTTTCATGTGACCATCCGGAAGCGGTCTATTATGAAGTAAATCTCCCGAACTGTTATGGACTTTTCCCTTGCCAACTAGTCGATAAGTCGGTGACGATAGGTAGAGCTGGAAAGATGAAATGCCCTAAACCAATAATAACCGTTAGAAGTGACTAAAAATATTCTATAGTAATAACGGATATATATTGAAAATTACCTCGGGAAATTTATGCTGAAAGTTGATACTAGCTTTGTCACTAGTTTCTTTCAAGTGTGAACTGCTCTTTTCCGCCATATATCTCTCTTTATCCTTCTGCAATTCACGAACTTGAGCTTGTAAATCCTGCAATGTTTGCATCACTTCTGCATTGCTAGGATTTCTTCTCCTTGGATACTTATACAAAGAGGTTGGAGTCACACCATGACCTTTACCCCTCACCCGACCCAGATACTCAGCAATATTTAGTGCTCGACTAAGTACGCTCCTGGTATCGTGAGGATCCTTACCTGGGGATACCGATTGGGACAAGGTCTCCTGTAATTCAATTACATATAAAAAATTATTAGTGGAGATAAAAAATTACTTAAATATTAATAAACATTAATTGATTTAACTAAAGACACAATCTTATACTTACACATTCATCATACACATGTTGAATATCGGGATTAACAACTTGATCCTTGCCCACACGGGCTTCCTTCCACAACAAATGTGTCGGTAGTGATGTTGCGTCGCTTTTCGTCTCTTCTAACTACACAATGACGGAGGTCTTAAGATCATCAACTATATAACACATTGAGAGAATTAATAAGATCGTAGAGTTTATATTTACTTACAATTTTTTCCTATAAGCGAGCATATCCCAAACGCCCTTTTTTGTATGGATATACGGGTTTTGACGCTCTCTCACGATTTATAGCACTCACTTTCTTGAAATTCTCATCTCTTCTTTGGCCTACAAAACCAACCCATTCTTCAGGTGTAATGAAGTTCTCATACTTCTTTGGACGTTCCGGATCCTCTTCAAGAAAATTTCCTTCATCATCTTTAAGATACTTGTTGGTTAAAAATGTTCTCCACCCTCTGTGTCTTTTTCCAGCCAAACCCATTATATACTTTTTACGGGTATCTTCAATGTTAAAAGACCTCTACAAAAAAACATACGCATAAAGTGTGTTAGTAAAAGAAATTTAAACACATATTATCGTCAAGATAAAGCAAATAACAAAAACCATATATGTACCTTTATCTCAGTCCAAACTTTCTCCTTAGCCTCATCCAACTCTCCTCTTTTCCATCTAGGAGTGGTGATCGGAATGTGTATACGAACAAGCGTACCAATGTAGCTTGTCAACTTTGCAGCATTAGACCCAATTAATTGGTCATTATCATTCCATTCTACATTATAGGTTACTCCTCTATCTCTATCACGTATGATTCCCCTCATAATAGTAATACCTCGTGTAATATCTTTTTCTGAAGTATTTTCTTGAGTATTTTCAGGAGCATTTTCAGGAGCATTTGCATTATCTTGATTACTAGCCATTTGACCTGTAATAATGAAAAAAAATAAACATGAAATGTCAAATAAAAATGAAATGACAAATATAAAAATGAAATGACAAATAAAAATGAAATGGCAAATTAAAATGAAATGACAAATATAAAAAAGAAATGACAAATAAAAATGAAATGGCAAATTAAAATGAAATGACAAATATAAATGAAATAGCAAATAAAAATGAAATGACAAATATAAAAATGAAATGACAAATAAAAATGAAATGGCAAATTAAAATGAAATGACAAATATAAAAATGAAATGGCAAGTTATATATACTATTACCCTTTTCACTAAGGTCTCTTTCTTTTCTTGGTAGGAATGTGTTCTACTCGTCTCTTAACAACGCGGACAGTTGGATTGATCCAAATACCCTCATTATGATCGTTTCTAATACATGATTCATTATCATTTTGATCAGTTATGGTTAAAGATTCAATGTCAACACCAATATCACTTTGATCTCCAATGCTTTCATCAATTACTTTGTTAGATAGTAGCACTATAGACTATTTCGTACTTGTCGGATCATTGACATAGAACACTTGTTTAGCTTGAGAGGCTAGAATGAAAGGCTCATCTTTGTACCCCCACCCTATTAAGATCCACTTACAAAAAACCTGACTTATCCATTCGTATGCCATTATTATTTTCAACCCACTTGCAACCAAATATAAGAATCTGAAACTTCTCGTAATCAAACATCCAAATGTGCTCGATAACCCCAAAATATGACAGGTTTGCAAATTTTGGGTTTAAGTCCTTCACACTTGATATATGCATTGCTTCAGCGATCAAGGTGACACAACTATTTTGCATAGTACTTTTGTCATCCTGTTCTTTGGTATAAAATGTGTATCCATTAATTGCATATGCGCTATAAGAAAACACAATTAAACTTGGACCGTATGCTAAAAATCTCAATCTTTCTGTTACTGAAGCATGATCTGAACGATACTTTGAATAAATATGTTCTTTAAACCATGGTATGAAACTTCGATTGTGCTCTCGTACAATCCAATTCTCATTTCTATTCAGATTTAAACCTCGAAGAACACCCTTGTGAATTTCAACATACGGCTCAACTTCAAGCTCATTATGCAGAACATACAAATGCACTTGATCCCGTTCGACCATTGATACTGTCACAACTTTATTTCCAATTAGCTTCTTACCTTCTTTTTTTCAACAATGTGAGATTTGGGGAGTCCAATTGATTGAACATTTGACAGATATTCAGTACAAAACTCAATCACTTACCAAACTGAATACTCACATCTTTCACCTTTTCAAATAATTGATCACCTGTCAATCCAGGCGGAGCTCTACGTTGTTCGGTATCTCTGTTGAATGCTTTTCTCCATCCACGATATTGATGTTTAGAATTTAAGAATCTACGATGACCTAGAAAGACATTCTTCTGACAAAGTTTCAATCGCATCGTATCGGTTCCATCTTCATAGATAGGACACGCTTTTTCACCTTTAATGCTATACCCGGATAGATTTCCGTAGGCTGGAAAATCGTTAATTGTTCTAAACAACATCGCCCTCAAGTTGAAACTTTCTTTCCTATACCCATCATAAACCTCCACACCGTTCTCCCACAAAATCTTCAAATCTTCGATTAAAGGTTCCAAATATACGTCTATGTCATTTCCTGGTTGTTTAGGCCCAAAAATTAACATAGATAACATCATGTACTTACGCTTCATACATAGCGACGGAGGTAGGTTATAAATCATAAGAATTACAGGCCATGTGCTATGCGAGATACTTTGAATACCGTGTGGGTTCATTCCATCAGTAGACAATGCCAAGCGAAGGTTTCTTGCGTATTTTCCAAATTCAGGATAATCATTATCAATTTTCATCCACTATGGTGAATCTTCCGGATGTCGAAACTTTCCATCAACAATTCTTTCATCTGCATGCCAAGTTAAATGTCTTGAATCGGTTTCACTACGATACATCCGTCTAAATCTCGGAATTATAGAAAAATACCATAAGACTTTTGCCGGAGACAACTTTTTCTTATATCGAGGGGCACCGCATTTAGGACACTCATTTAACGATGCATACTCGTTTTGAAACAAAACGCAATCTTTTGGACAGGCATGTATCTTGTCATAGCTCATGCCAATAGAGTACAACATCTTTTTGGCCTCATACGTTCGATTGGGGAGAACATTATCCTCTGGTAGCATATCTTTCATAAGGGCTAATAACTCTGTGAAACTTTTATCCGACCATCCATTGCCCGCCTTTAAGTTGTACAACTTTAATACCGCAGACAATCTTGTGAATTTTGTACAACTATTATACAACGGTTTCTCTGCATCGCTTACCAACCTCTCGAACATTTTGGGATAATCATTAAGATCTTCTTCAAGCGCTTCTGCAATCTCTTCAAATCGATCATAATCGTATGTATCTGTGCCATTGTCGTTTGAAGCATAGGTCCTATTATCCCCCGATTCATCATTCCCGTCACTTTTCTCACCATGCATATTCCAACATGTATAACTTCTATCAATTCCATACCGTATTAGATGCGATGCCAACTGAACCGCGTCAACCCGATTCCCATAACAGCAACACAAACAAGGACATGTCATTCGACCGGGGTCTTCGGCGTGCACAACAGCAAACTTAACGAATTCCGATACCCCGTTCTCGTACTCTTTCGACAATCGATTAGAATACATCCATGTCTTATCCATGGTTTACGGTTTCTGAGTCAATCTGAGCTAAACAAAAACTTAACTTAATCAATTTGTCGAACACTTGGTGTGAAATCAATTTTAATCAGATTTTTCTTTGGTTTTGTTTATATGAAAAATCAATTGAAATTTTATAAATTACAATCAACTCAACAAAAAATTGTTTAAAATATTATTGATAAGAAAATTATCTCAATATGTTGATTGCACAATCAATGAATTCACAATTTACAATAAAAATGAGTGAAAGAGAAGGAGAGATAAATTTGTTTAAGGAGTTCTCCTATCGGCGGTCATAAGAACCGACCTCGCTCAAATTCCATGACCGTTCTCCACCAGCCACCATGTTCCTATATACCCATTTTCCAATTTACGCGGCTATGTTTTCCAAATTCTATCGCGTTTTCATTTTCTTTCAGAATCGTACCCTTGTACTTTTTCCATCCAAACTGAACCGTATTCCATTTTCCTAACCTAAAATTGCAAAAATTTCTTGATCTATCTAATAATATCAAATCTGCAGAATCATTTTTCTCTCACATCTCATGTACAAAGAAATTCAGTGAAGGTAAAAAGATGCAACTTTATTATATTAATTCATTGACAAGGTAAAAAGATTTTATACAATAATATCTTTCGTAGATGCAACTTTATTGTATTAATTCGTAAAACCTCTACAATACCTCTACAATACCTCTACAATATCTATTGGTGCTTTCAAGTGCAATACACAACAACAACGTTCATTTGTACTGTCGATTTAAGTGCATTCATACATGAAGGTTTCTTACATTTCCTTCTATTTTGTGCTACTGTCTTTGGTATTGAACTCATTATTAAGTGTCTAATCAATTGAAGAAAATATTTTGTATAGATTGAAAAGAAGAAACAATCACCTGACGGTTCTCTTGTTTTCTGACGATTTGACACGTTTGAGTTCTCCGGTGAGATATGTTGCTCTGAATCGGAAGGTCCTGAAGAAGTTAAAGAAACCGATTAATTTCCAAAACACATTAAACAAACATCAAAAGACAGAGAGCCTTAATCGGGAATCACAATCACCTGCCGTCCAACTAGTGTGAATGAGAAACACTAACTGTGCCTGCTAATCAATAAAACAAGAATTTTGTATGTCACTATGGCTTCCAAGAATATATTCCGTGCCCGATTATTCAATAAACGCTCAATAACTTTTAAAACATAATCACCTAACGGGAACCAAAAATTCAAGCTCTTATCCAATTCAAGTTCATGATATGAAAAATCAAGCTCAAAGTAAGCTAAAATCAACCGAACCAAATTCCGGGAAACAACTATGTAATCCTAATAATGCTCAATAAAACTCATCTCAAACAAGTGTTCCATGTGCACGCGATAAACAACAATACCATAACCGAGTTCGTCATTCAAAACCAAATCACACAATGTCATCACAAATTCAAAGCCAACATGTTTTAAAACAAAATTAGGAACAATCAAAATCAACACCAAGTTTAATTCATTCAAGATTAACTCAAAATGAACATAACATATTAATAATCAATGAGAAGAAAATACACTGTAAATGAGAAGAAAATAATCATCAAAAATCATCAAACAAACAACAACAACCAATACACTGTAAATGAGAAGAAAATAATAATCAACGAACCTTGTGAAGAGAGGGGCGACTCGTGCGGCGGCGATGAGAGTTGAAGATGGTGGCTACCGTGAAAAATCGCTTTGGACGAAGAAGGAACAGGAGCGAAAGGGTTTGGAACGTTGGAAGAGAGGAGGAAACACAAGAGCCACGTACAGTACGAACACAAAGCTTTAATCAAAAACATTAAAATTTTATTATAAAACAACCTACGAAAGCGCTTTTAAAAGCGTTTTCTAATGGTCATGTATAACAGCGCTTTTTCATAAAAAAGCGCTTTCATATCATACCCTATAGCAGCGCTTTTAAAAGCGCTTTCTAAAGGCTAGATTTAGCAGCGCTTTTCAAAAGCGCTTTCTTAGGCTGACCTTTAGCAGCGCTTTTGAAAAGCGCTTTCTTAGGTTCCCTCTGAAAGGCACCCTATAGCAGCGCTTCTCAAAAAGCGCTTTCTAAGGGTGACCTTTAGCAGCGCTTTTGAAAAGCGCTTTCTTAAGGTACCCTTTGAAAGCGCTTTTTTTAAGCGAATTTTTTTTAATACCTATAGCAGCGCTTTTTCCTAAAAGCGCTTTCGTATGTGTGATGCTAAAGCTTATTTTTGGCGTAGTGCCGGTTACTATTACTAGGACAGGTTTAACCAACTAAACTTCAAGAGGGTACTTACCTATAAAACTCCATGCAAGCCTAAACTAAGGACTTGTTTGCTTTACTTATATATGCATACTTGTACATAACATCATGGACATCATGAACATCATATACATCACTAACCATTTCAAGGATTTTGGAGATTCATCTTTGTTCTTGTTTTGTAGGATATGGATTCACTTCGCAGGAAAACTATCCAAGTCAACCTTGTAAGAATTCCTCCACAACTTAAGGAGCTAGCTTCAAGGATCCCTGATAACTCTCCATTCACCGAGAGGCATGGTCGTCTACTCAACTTGGTCACCTCCAACACAAATGAGGATATGATGAAGGTGCTCTTCCAGTTCTTTGATCCTCTGCACCATTGCTTCACATTTCCCGACTATCAGCTTGTACCCACTTTAGAAGAATTCTCTCAACTCTTGAGGATTCCCATTCTCAATCAACTACCTTTCAACGATACAGAAAGAGACCCAAAGCCAGAAGAGATTTCTCAAACTCTGCACTTGCACTCATCTGATGTCACAACTCATTGGGAAACTAGAAGTGGTGTCAAAGGCTTCTTAGCAAAGTTCCTGTTTGAGAAAGCCCAAAGTTGTTGGAGTTCCCTAGACTTTCAATCCTTTGAGGAAATTGTGGCTCTTCTTATCTATGGGATGGTCTTGTTCCCCAATCCTGACCAACTCATAAATGTGAGCATCGTCAAAATCTTCATGTCACGCAATCCAGTGCCTACATTGCTAGGGGATATCCTACACTCCTTTCACACTCGCACAATGAGGAAAAGAGGTGTTCTTATGTGTTGCACTCCTCTTTTGGCAAGATGGTTTATTTCTCATCTTCCCCAATCAGACTTAAAGAAAGAGCAAGGTTCAAGGTGGTCACAAAGGTTAATGATGCTCAGTCATTCAGATATTCATTGGTGCTCCCGATCCAAAGAGAATGTTATCATTGTTGACCGTTGTGGGGAATTTCCTAATGTCCCTCTACTTTGCATTAGGGGAGGCAACACCTACAACTCATGCTTAGCTCTAAGACAGTTTGGTTACGCCCGAAAGGATGGCCCGCACGAGATGCTGATCCAAGATTTGGTATTCGACTACGACAACGACGATCAAGGTCTTTGCCAGAGATTCATCCGAGCTTGGAAGATGCTAAACAAGGTGGATAGCAAGACTTTGGGACACAAGAATTTCATCCCTCTTGAGCCTTACCTCAAGTGGGTACGAACTTGTGCTCAAAGTCTTATGATGCCTTATCCTTCCATTCTCCCGGTGATCATTGAGCCTGTTAAGGAGAGAGATGTTCCATACAGTATTCTATATTCTGACATGCCCACATCTCTTGAAGACCTACAAAGGGATTGGATACAGCTCAAAGGAGAGTGAGATACTTTCGAAGCTCAATTCTACGCAAGCGAGAAGAAGGTTTTGGAACTCACTAGGCTACTTCATGAGGAGCAGACTCTAAATGCCTAACAACACGCTTACTCAAACAGAAATGGATAGGACAAACAAAATGGTTTGATTATGTCGTACATGTCGTCAACCCGGACATAATCGAAAAATTATCTGAATATTGTCTCAAGCTCCGCAATATAACTATTGTATGACACTATTTATATGTAATTTATTTGTTGTAACCATAAAATTTCATATTAAATTCAACTTTCATTTCATATTCAAGACAACATTCGGGTACAACAAAATAAAGATAACCACACATAAGATGATAAAGAAATAAAACAATTAAACACATCAACATATCTAGGATATTACAACCATTAACATAATATCACCTGATCCATACATCATCATACATACACTCTTGTCTGTCTTAACAAGCTCCCACACAAGAATTTCTCTATTTTGATTTAACATCATAACAAGCCTATCAATTCTTCTAATCTTTTCATCGTCAGGAATGTCTTCGTCCAACCAACAGATCAAGCTCATATGAAAATGCTCGAAAGTCTCTGTATTTTAAAATCAGATTTTCATCGAAGACTTTATTGGCGAAAAAAATTAAACATTTCTTTTGATAATGTAAGATAATTTTTCAAATATGTTTATGTGTGAAATGAGGAAATGGTGGTAAAATGGTGGAAATGATTGTCCTATTTATAAAATAATATCAATTAATTTAGTGTAAAATATATTAACCTCAGTTAAATATTTAGTTTTTTCTTGAATTAAAAAAAATCATTCATATTTGAGTTATTGAACTAGATCGAGTTTTAATTATTGAGCTAAATTGAGTTATTTATAAATTTCGATCAAGCCAAATATAAACCGGCTGGATTATTTTTGATCTTAGTCGTGGGTTTGGTATATGAAAGTTGATGATGGAGGTGACGTGAAGGGTGGGCATGGACATGAATCTTGTATACGTGAAGTTCATTCCCCCTTACTTTTGATTCTACTGTGTGCACTATTCCTCAGCATGGTCTATACTATCTCTTTATAGTTTATGGATTAATCGTAAACAAATGTAAACATGTCGGATTTAATACTTCTACTTATAGATCATAATTATGCTGCCACTATTAGCATGGTTCACCTCACAATCACTTCCAATTTGTCTTATTAGCAGGGTTCATGTGTAACTAGTGGTTCAAGTTTTAATTGTGAGATTAAATATGAATTTTTTAAAATTATATTATTAAAGTGAAAAATTAATTGAGTTGTTTTAAATTGACGTGATTTAATATATTTTAAAAAAAATTTAAAAATAAATTCATAGTTAGAAATATTCAAATGTGATATAAAATATAAATATTGATTATCAAAAAAATACAAATACTTAAATTGTATTAAGAAGTTAAGTTTGACTCTAGTTCGATTCAAAATTTGATTTAAAATTACTATAAATTTTTTAAATGATATTTATAATATAAATATAAAACCGTATTATTAATGAGTTTCATAATTTTTTTAATTATAAAATATATAAAATAAACTTTTTATATTATTTATAATTTATTAATCATTTTCAATAGTTACTTAATTAATAAAATATATAATATTAATTATCTTCATAATTTAAATTATAAATTGTATTAATCAATTTTTTATATTATATTAATTTATTTTTCAATGCATGATATAACATGGGATTTATGTCAAGGAGTCCTTCCTTGAATTTTGGAATAGTTGATAAAACCATTACCACATAAGACTGTAGGTGGGTTTATCTTATCCGAGGTATTTTCTTCTTTTTGGACCTTATTTAAATATTTTCCACCCGATTTTCAATTACAGTAGCGAGAATATATTCATTCTAATTATATATGTATAATGTAGGTGTAGCATTAATGGCTGTCTTGGAATATTGAAGTCGGATTTTTTTAAGTTTCTCAAGAGACTATTCTTTTTGTAACCAGTTATGTAGAGGATCGGAGTTCTCAATGTAAATATGAGTAACCATTACCATAAAAGAAGTCTCACTTCAGTTTCATAAATAAAGTAATGAAAGACGTCGTGAAAAATATGTTATTTTACTATTCAATTTTAACATAATTTATGAGTATTGTGTAAAGCCGAAAACAATTTTTTTCTCGGTTATGATATTTTACCGACAGATATTATACATTTCATTTCGATTTTGATATAAAACTGTCAGATAAAATACAATTGAGTTTATTAAATCTAATATAAATAATTTATTTCACTAAATCTTAATTGAACATATAACTTTTCAAAATTGGTTAGAAAATAATTTATGAACAATAATGTTATATTTGAAAAATAACTTACACTAATCAATGACTTTTGAGCATCTTACAACTCATCATTCATCTCACCTCTTTTATAGTTAAAATCTCTTCAACGTTTCAAGTTGTTTATTGAACATTTCTTTTTCTACTAATTCATTCTTGAAAGCATAATATTTAATATTTTGAAAAATAAACAAATATGAAAGAAAGCTGAACGAAAACTAGAAGTATTAGAGATATTTTAATGATGAAAAAACATGAGATAAATGATGAGTCGAAGAATGATAGAAAATCATTAATCAATGTGAGATAAGTTTCAAATATAACATAATTTTTTATATGATTATTTTCAAAATCAATTAATAGATTATATGTTTAAAGAGTGGTTAGTGAAACAAATAATCGACATTAAATATAATAAACTCAACTCGAAAGAACAAGACAAGAGTTGCACAAAGAATCACAAAAAAAAATATAATCTCAATATCAATATTAATACCAATCTAAAACTCAAACTTAATAACAACAACTAAACTACAAGATATAAATTTTCCTAACTTTGGATACTAGAACAACTAATCAACAACAATAATAACATCAACAACTCAAAAACAATAACTTACATTAAACAATCACTCAAAAAAATAATCTCTTAACAAAATTAGAACATCATCATAAAACCTATCACATAAATTTGTTTAAACAACAACAACATTAAACCTCTAGGATTTAGGGTCTCAACCCACCACCACCAATAAACCTATAACATAAATCTATTTAAACAACAACAATAACAACAATATTAAACTTCTAGGATTTAGTGTCTCAATAACGGGTCTCAACAACAACAACATCGATAAACCTATAACATAAATTTGTCTAAACAACAACTAGATAAAACCTCTAGAGTTTTAGATCTCAACAACAACAACAATAACAATATGAGTAGTGATGTTTGACGTGTCAGATCTCTAAAGAAGAAGTGAAAAAAATGATTTAAATCTCTGAAGAAGAAATGAGAGTCCTAAATACATATTATCTTCGTATTAAAGATGACATATATTTATGACTCTCGTTGTTTATGACTCTATTGTTAAGGACTCTTCGTTAGGGTTCTATTTGTGTGGTGTAGACAAGTGAAACTGAATACTACAAGCTATATATATATATATATATATATATATATATATATATATATATATATATATATATATATATATATATATATATATATATATATATATATATATATATATATATATATATATATATATATATATATATATATATATATATATATATATATATATATATATATATATATATATATATATATATATCAGAGAAATAAATTTACCTCGGTTGAAAAACAAAAACGAGGTGAAAAGTGACGTACTTTTAAATTAAAAATAAAATATTCATGAAGATGCCACTTTTAATGAAATAAAAATATAATCTTAAGTTGATGTGATTTAAAGCATGTACAGCGAACAAGTTTAGCCCTTATTATTAAAAAAATTGACAGAATAAATTGTATATTTTTTTAAAGAAAAAACACAGCGCATTCAGAAATTATACCTCTTTTTTTATATGTGAGGTGAACTCTATGTCATAAAAAGTTTTTTTCTAGTAGTGAATCTATTTTAAGATCTTGGGTTTGATTCACAACGTGTTCACTGTAAAACAAAAGTAAGTTTTACGATTATCGTTTTCACAAATATTGGTGGTTATAAAGATAGTTTAATCGTTGTTAAGATCTCCAGTAAATAAGATTTATATATTTGTTGTGATGTGTGAAAGTAAATGACAGAAAATAAAATATTTTTTTTTATTAATTATAGAAAAACGTTCTCGTGAAAGAGGTCATCATTACATATTTATCATGCAGGTCCATAAATCAATAATATGTTCCTCTACTCACCTCTTAATATTACCATCATTCATATCTACTTTCAATCTTAACACAACAAGATCAGTTCATTATCCAATAGATGATACATCGAACTATTAACCAACAGGGAGCTTTAAGTTCCATCTCTTGTTTCATTTCCTTATAGACTTCATTTACTTCTGTCAATTGCTCAATGAGATCATCCACTTTATTCTTTCTATTTATGTTTTTATCAATAGATTTTAGCATTCTATTTTCTATTTTTGTTCAAAAAAGTACTGATATGTAATTTTTGTTTAAACGGTTGGCATATTTTGGTTGACTTGAACACTAATCTCATTTTGCATGTCATTTATTTTTTTATATTTATTGATTTAACTTAATAATAATTTAAAAAGCTAATAAAAATAAAATATTCAAATTATAAAAAAAAAACTAGTAAAACTTTTATTACCTTTCTAATATTTAAATAATGGAAAAACTCGATATTTTTTTAATAATTTAAGGAAATAGAAAATCATCATTTATGCAAAATGTATTAGTTGTGTCTCTAATAAGATTGTCTTTTAGATACAATCTCGGAATGAATGAATACTGCTTAAAGATGAACATCATTTCAAAAATATTCAATTATTTATAATATATAAGAAACCAAAAAAAAAGGTTTGGAGTAATTTCAAGCCATGAAAATACATTGCAATTCATCAATGGTTTAAAAAATAATGAATAAATAAAATTGAAATCGGTAATGCAAGCTCTATGAGAAGATAACCTAATTCCCAAATCCAAAACTTAACCCAAATGAATTTTTTATCACTTTGATTTGCTTTGCTTTGTTCATATTCTCCCTTCTCCATTATTTTTCTTCTTTCTACCCATTTACGATATAAATCCATTCCTTTTCTTCTTTCTACCCATTTGCGATATAGATCTATTCATTTTCTTCTTTCTACCCATTTGCGATACATATAAGATATGTCTACAAAATTCGAAATCGAAGATCCGCTATGGTAAACTCTCATGGGTATGAATCAACCGAACCGCTTCAAATAACAAAGGTTTCTAGAATAATTTTTTTAGCAATAACTATGTGTTGTAAATGGTTTTAAATTTGAGAGTCGTCATCCTTAATTTTTATCCTAAGGAAGAGAATATAAAGGATAACCCTAAAAGTTAGAGATTCTTAGTTTTTTGGACTCGTTTCTAGACGAAGGGAAGGTGTTAGACACCCCTCATCTATCTTGTTCACAAGGATACAAGGGTTAGAAGCACGATTTTAGGAAATAGGAGGTTTTAATTTTTATTAGGAGAACTCGCCACGATTTTAAGTCGTATGCCTATATATTTTCTTATGAGGAATCAGAGTCCCAATTTGTAGTTCGTAGTTGGTTTGTGTTTTTTATAGATTACGAAATATATTTGAATTTCTCATGTGCTTAGCCTAGGTGTGTGAATAGTGGAAATTTTAGACGAATCACGCAGTCGATTTAAATATTATCGTAATCCTTTTGGAAGGTTGTTTATTGAATTAATTTGATTTATGAAAATAATTTATTGTTGGATAAGTATTTTTTTATGTATTAATCGTAAAAAATCATCTTATTTATGCATGCTTAAATAATTTAACTTAATATAATAAATAGAAAATATTTTTGATGAAATGAAAAATAATATATTTGATTTAATAATAATAATAAAATATTAAAATATTAAATATATATTGAACTATAAAATATAAAGATATAAATATATAAAATAAAAATAAAAAGTTAAAAAACTTAGAGGGGTATGAATAACGTTGGGCTGGTAAAATAGGAGGGTGTAAATAGTAAGGTCCTGATTCAGATAATGAATTCAAGCCCAATAAGACAGGGGTTTGAAATTGCATGAGTTAGTAAATCTGGAGGGGGGGGGGTGAGCAGCAGAGGCCCAAGTCTAGATTTTGGACTTGGCCCATTAGGCTAAGGGAGGTGTGCTTTTGTTCGTATTAGCAAAGACGAAAGAAGAATGGGATGTGTAAAGCATATGGGTGAGGCCCAACGCATGATTTGAACCAGACTCGTTTGGTAAAGGTATGGGGAGGTATACCGTAATGTGGCAGGCTCGCGCGTTTAGACTGTATGATGGTGATCAGATGGTTGAGGTTTAGGGAGTATGGTGGTGGCGGTGGACTAGCGTGCATGAAATGACAATGAGATTATATTTTTGTTTTAGAAAATAATTTTCTCATCTTGTTTTGTTTTTTCATTTTCATTCTCACTCGCCTCTCTCTCAACCCTCGCCCGTTCTCTCTTCTCTCTAACACCAACGAACCCTAAAAAATGTCGTCGTCCAAATAAACTCAAATTTGCGGCGATTCGATCTTCATCCCCAAATTAACCCTTACCCTATAAAACGAATCATAAAACAGATCTTAAAGAAAACAAAAAAAGCTAAGTTCCTAACCTTCGACCGTGTCTGTTCTTTAAGTTTTTCATTTGCTTCCGATCCGAGCTTTTTTTTTATCTCTCTTCTTTCTCTTTTGACAGATACAGCGGATGAAGATTTAGAGCGACAACGTTGGTCCAAGGGGTCTAGGGTTTCATATGTTGAAACCCTAGATCTAGGCAAGCGACTCTTCTTCTTTCTCTGTTAAACTTTATGTTCTCTGTATCCTTCCTCCCTTCTGTCCATTTCCCCCTATAACCCTTCTTTTTCTGTAAATCTCCCTCCTATAACCCTCTTTTTCTGTAAATCTCCCCCATGTAACCCTCTTTTTATGTAAATCTCCCCCCTTTGTCTTAGATCGTTTCTCTCTTTATAGTGTTCTTGATTAAGTTATATTAGGAAGTAAAATTATGAGATGTTATTAGGGTTTATGTTTTAGGAAACAAAGTTATGTTATTTGTTATTTTTAAAATTAGGGATTAGAATTGATTTAGATGTAATTGGTATTCATTTTGTTCCAATTTAGTTCATGTAAATAATTGATTTGTTTTCGTTTTAGTATAAAGCTTTGATTTTTGTATGTGTTCATGCAAAGTTTTGATTTTGGACAGTAATGATTTAATTTTGTATTGATGTTATTCTATTTGTAAAATGGAAAGGTTTCATTCGATTTAAACAGTACCTGTTTTGGTATTAACAGGTGCGTTATTTTTCTGTAATAAGCACAGTAATTGTTTTCTTTATTGGGCTTAGGCTTTTGAAAGGTTGGATTGTGCGATTAAGCCTTCTTCTCTTAACGCTTCAAAAACTATAAAAAAATTATCTTTTTTAATTAAGTTATAAAGATCTAAGGAAAATCAATAATAATAATTAACTATAACAAAATAATAGCAATGTTTAATAATAATAATGTTATAATTAAAATAAAACATTCCTCAAACCAAAACAAAAGTGAACGGGCCTCACCAATTCAGTTTATTGGGCCTTAAAAAGAAATTGAATTACTTTATACACCATCTTTCGAATATTTGAAATGGACTAAAAAGTTACATGGACTTTTTCTAATTGAGAAAGACCCGTGATTTCTTTATAAGATAAACCCCCTTTATAAACTTTAAACCTCCATAACTATATGAATAATATTTTATAAAAAATAATTTTTAGAAATAGAAATAAAAATATCAGAAACTAGTAAGGCAAATTTGAGGTATGACACAATGTTTTTAAAAAAAACACAAATAACCATGTTTCAGAGAAATTTACAGAAATAACTATATTTCAGAAAATGTTATAATATAGTAGCCATCTTAGATGGCGCATGCATTGTTTTTTTTAAAGGAGGCGCAAAGTGAGATGGTGCCTAGCCATATCCTAAATTATTTTTCATTTTTTTCTATTTACCTGCGGATTTTCATGCAGATTTGACGTTTCCTTACTTGCAGATTTACCTGCGAATTATTTTCTCGCAAGTAATTTCGTAGGAAAATCCGCATGTAAGTTCGCAAGTAATGTCATATTTGCAGAAAAATCCGCAAGTAACTGAATAAATTTGAAAAATATATAGGAGGTGCCAATTCAAGTGGTGTCTCCTCTTTAATTCACTTTTTCTTTTGAAACATAGTTAGATTGAAAATTATTGTGGAATGTTGGTTAGTTTAGTATTAAAACTTCAAAAATTTAGAAAATAG
The DNA here is from genome assembly GCA_948472305.1 of Vicia faba. Taxonomy (NCBI): domain Eukaryota; kingdom Viridiplantae; phylum Streptophyta; class Magnoliopsida; order Fabales; family Fabaceae; genus Vicia; species Vicia faba. The sequence goes on from CATIWC010001049.1 coordinate 204,236, forward strand.
AGATTTAAGAAAAAAATGATTATAATTTTGAAAGAAATTGTTATGTAAAAATCAAGGAATAAGAATCGGGGTTGAAAATTATATTGAAGAAGAAAGAGATAAAAGAAGAATGATAAAAAAAGAATAAGTATATTAAACAATAAAGAGATCTGAAAAGTAAAATGGATGCATAAGAACAATTGTTTTTTATTTATTTTAGGTTTTATAATAATTCATTTTTTATTTTTAATTATGAGGGATTAATGACATGTTATTTTTAATACAATTTATATATTCTAAATTATTAAATTTGGAGCCAAATCATTAAAAAAATTACACTTTATAAATTTATTTAATAAAAAATAGTACTGGGACCAAAACTTTTTAAAAAAAAATAAAAGTATTAAAATATGATTATTTTACTCAGTTTAGAATAAACAATAGATCATATTTTGCACATTTCAAAGAGAGACTAGAGGCGAAGTTGTAGTCTGGTCGTATTTACCAAACTATTTACAAGAGTTGATTCATATTTGACAATAACCAAGTCAGATATTTTCAACTAAAGGTTTACGATGATGATGGTGTTCAAAATATGTTTCGAACTTACAAACATTCTGGCTTCAACGAAATTGAGTTGTATGTTTTACTATAATAATCACAACAGTCTGAGTTCGTCGATCCGTCATAAGTTTTGAAGAAACTAACGACGACGAGCATACTGAAGTCAATGTTATCGACGACGAAGAAGAAGAAGACGAGGCACTGGTTGATTTTATGGTGAATGATGACTCTGCAAACCACAAGCATGAGCCATTATCTATGAGCCATGTGTCTTGTCCTCCAAATCACATGACAAACTTGAACTTGGGAGAAGAAGAACAAGCCTCAAATATCTTTCATAACTCGATATATAGACTGAGGAATTGTTAAAATTTGGAGACAGATTTCGTACAAAAGAAGAATGTGTGAGAGCTATAAAAAATTTCACATGGAAATCTCAGCGGATTATACTGTAGATCACACTAGTTCAGGGTGGTACATCATTCTATGTCATCAAAAATTGAATGTGCATATTTCGGCTATCAGCATCTTACAGGAAGAGAAGTGATTCTTGGGAAATAAGTTCTACTGATCCACCTCAAACTTGCATTACCACCAATCTGAAGCAGGGTCATCGGAAACTTAGATATCAATTAATATGACAAGAAATCTTGCCTCTCATTAGCAAGGATCCATCATTAAAGGTGAGTGTAATAATCTCCCATATTGTCACATCATTTAGTTATAATCCCTCTTACAGGAAGCCGTGGATAGCGAGGACTAAAGTCGTTGTACTAGTATATGGTAATTATGAGGATTCGTACAAAGAAATTTCAAAATATTTAGTGGCACTTAAGTATTATGCTCTGGGAACTGTTGCAATTTTGGAGACACTCATGGCTTTTACCCCAAACATAACTTGTGTTAGTGGAAATAGAATATTCCATCGACTATTCTGGGCGTATGAACCATGCATCAAAGGTTTTGCATTATGTGAACCTATTATACATATTTATGGAACATGGTTGTAAGATAAATATAAAGGTGTGCTACTCATGGAAGTGGCACAAGATGGAAACAATAATATTTTTCCAATTCCTTCGCTCTGGTTGAAGGTGAGACTGCTGGTGGATGGAGTTTCTTTCTCAAACATCTCTTATTACACGTTCCTCCGCAACCCAACCTGTGTTTAATTTCAGACAGACATAAATATATTAAGAGTGATTACAATAACCATGATAATGTTTTGCAAGATTCCCTGTTAACGCATGTTTATTGCATTAGACATATTGCACAAAACTTCATGTGGGAGATCAAAGACAAGACGCTTAGGAAAAAAGTTGTGAATGCAGCTTATGCCTTAAAAGAACCATTGTTCTAGCACTGACGCGAAGAGATCAGGTTGATAAACGCGGACGTGTTAAGGTGAACCAATTATATTCCATGGGAGAAATAGACCATGGGCATTTGACAATGGTCAACGATGGGGTCATATGATAATAAATCGTATGGAATCAATGAACTTTGTCTTCAAATGCATCAAAAATCTACAGATGATCTCATTTGTGAGAGCAATCTATTTTGGGTTAGGGTCACTGTTCGAGACAAGAGGTTCAAAATGGAGGTTAGTATTACAATCATGGCAGTTGTTTAGTGAAAGCTCTATGAAATTTATTTAGGAGGAAACTGCCAAAGCTAACACACATGGTGTTATAATGTTTGACCGTATTAAAGATTAATTGAGTGTATAGGAGACAATGGACTATAATGAGGGGATTCCAAGGGGATACTATCGGGTCAAATTAGATAGAGGTTGTTGCGATTGCAGAAAGTTTCAAGCCTTTCGTATGCCTTACTCTCATGTCATAGTGGCATGTTCATATACTCACATGGACCCTTCCAAACATATATCCCCCATTTACAAAGTCAGAAACGCATTAAATATGTACATCAAATGCTTCTCGGTGATAGCAAAGGAGGATTATTCACCTACTTATCAGAGCATGTGCGGAGGAAGAAAAAGGGTTGCCCTAACAACACGCTTATTCGAACAGAAATGGATAGGACAAACAAAATGGTTCGATTATACAGTACATGTCGTCAACCCGGATACAATCGAAACTTTTATCCGAATATTGAATCAAGCTCTACAACATAACTATTGTATGACACTATTTATATATAATTTATTTGTTGTAACCATGAAATTTCATACTAAATTCAACTTTCATTTCATATTCAAGACAACATTCGGGTATAACAAAATAAAGATAACCACGCATAAGATGATAAACAAATAAAACAACTAAACACATCAAAATATATAGGATATTACAACCATTAACACAACATCAACTGATCCATGCATCATCATACATACACTCTTGTCCGTCTTAACAGGCTCTCACACAAGAATTTCTAAATTTTGGTTGAACATCATAACATGTCAGATTTAATACTTCTACTTATAGATCATAATTGCGCTGCCACTATTAGCATGGTTCACCCGACAATCAGTTCCAATTTGTCTTATTAGCAGGGTTCTTTTGTAACTATTGGTTCAAGTTACAGATTGGGACAACCCTTCTAAATGCATGTAACTATGTTATATTGACACTAATGTGATATAATCCTTCGATATGAGTTTTTCAAAATTATATTTTCAAAATTATATTATTGGAGTGAAAAACTAGTTTAGTTATTTCAAATTGACATGTAGTCAGATCCTTAACATTATATTATTGTACATTCTAATTATATATATATATATATATATATATATATATATATATATATATATATATATATATATATATATATATATATATATATATATATATATATATATATATATATATATATATATATATATATATAAAATGTAAATTGTCTATATCCTTAACATTAATGGTTGTCTTGGAACATTGTAGTCGAGTTTTTTTTAAGTTTCTCATAAGACTATTTTTTTGTGACTAGTTATGTAGAGGATTAGAGTTTACGATGTAAATATGAGTAATTTACGATAAAAGAGATTCTATCTCAATTTTAAATAAGATAACGAAAGGTGTCATAAAAAATATATCATTTGACTATTCAATTCATTATTCAATAGATAATACATCTAACTATTAACCAATAAAGAGCTTTAAATTTCATCTCTTGTTCCATTTCATTATAGATAATTGTTTTTTACATCAGTCTTAGATCACAACCGATGTAAAAAAAGGACTTTTTACATCGAACCCAGAACCGATGTAAAAAGTACCTGATTTACTATATCGCCTGACTTTACATCGGACCCAGAACCGATGTGAAAAGTCAGATGGTAACAAGTGTCTTTTTCACATATAGGACACGCCTTATGCCCTTTAACTTTATACCCAGACAAATTACCATATGTCAGAAAATCGTTGATGGTGCAAAACAACATGGCACGCATATTAAACTGTTCGCCAGAATACGCATCAAAAACATCCACCCCTTCCTCCCACAACACTCTTAAATCATCAATCAGTGGACTTAGATAAACGTCTATGTCATTTCCTGGTTGTTTTGGGCCCGATATCATCATCGATAACATAATATATTTACGCTTCATGCACAACCTTGGAGATAGGTTATAAATCATCAGGAGATCAGGCCAAGAACTATGGTTAGTACTCAGATTACCAAACGGATTCATTCCATCAGTAGCAAGTCCAAGTCTAAGGTTTCTCGACTCTTTGCCAAAATTTGGAAACAAATAATCTATTTTCTTCCATTGCAAAGAATCAGCTACATGACGAATTTGTCCATCATATTTTCTTTCTTCTGCATGCCATCTAAGATTCTTCGTGTCATTTGCATTGGCGAATAATCTCTTGAACCTTGAAATTATTGGTAGGTACCATACCACTTTCGCAGGAGGACCCTTTTTGACCACCTCATCATCAATCGATTCACCATCTTTCTTTTTGTAGCGTGAAGCCTTGCACTTCGGACAACGATTATAGTTTACATACTCTTTTCTATATAATATGCAATTATTAGGGCATGCATGTATCTTTTCATACTCCAAACCCATCGATAACAATATTTTCTCCGCCTCGTAATAACGACTTGGCATTACATTACCTTCTGGAAGTATTTCGGTCAACAATTCAAGCAACTCGGTAAAACTTTTGTCAGTCCACCCATTCTTTGCCTTCAGATTAAATAATTTTAACACGGTTGACAGACGTGTAAATTTTTTGCATCCCGGGTACAATGGTTTATCCTTGTCATTGCATATAGTATCATACGTATGTGCCCTCTTAAACGAATCTTGTCCAATATCACGCATCATGTCTTCTAGACGATCATCCATTTCTACACTAACATCATCTCTTTGAGACACGTTTGACTTTGCTACTACTTCACCGTGCCATATCTATTTTGTATAACTTTGACAAATCCTTACACAAATTAGATGATCCATGATTTCTTTCTTACTACGTTTTGGTTCTTTATTTGCTCAACGAACACATGGACAGAGAAAAAGCGTAGAAAGACTTTTTTCAGCATTACTTTCAGCAAACTGTAGAAATTCCATCACTCCATGTTCATACTCGTCACTTAATCGATTAGCTCTCATCCAACTACGATCCATAACTCTGTTCACACGGAGGAAGGTCTGACGAACGATGTGCCCGCGGCTGCGCTACTTCACGGAGATTCCGAGATTGCAAGTTGCGCTGCTTCGTGGAGAAAGAAAAATAGAATCAAATTTCAATGGCAAAGTGATAACTCTATTAAGTTTGATAGGTTAAAGATAAACTGTGTGTTTCTGAGAGGACCATTAACGCTTTTTTCGGAGGTTTCTAAATAGACAATTTCTCTAATGAAAAAGAATGACTAATTATACACAACATGTACTATATTCTTAACTTTATACAAAATATATACTATTTATAACTAATTAGACTTAATTAACCTCTCTAATAATAATAAACTGTTTAGTAATTAAAAAACATATATGAACAAAGTAATGGATTCATAGTATAATCTTCTAATTATTTTTCTATGTACTTCTAATTTTTTATAATGAATCTCAGTAACAAACAAAGAAACAAGAATATCTTAAAAACTTTTTTGTATATATAACTCTTAGAAACTAAAACACCAATGTTTGTCTTTGGAATACAAAAGTTGCTTGACATTGAGATATCAACTTACCCATGATCCTCTTCAACCTAGAAGCCAACATCTTGGAAATAATTCTATATAAACTTTCAACCAATTCCTAGATATACAAAGAAGTTGAACAAAATAGAAAGTTTCATACCGGAATCGTAGTTAGACGGCGGAGGATGTTTCGAAGACGGCGAACGGACGGCGAACGGACGACGACTGGACGGCGGAGGATGTCTTCGTGCAGCCGGCGGCGAGGAGACGTGAAATCTGTGAGGAGCGGCGTAGGCGAGACGGCGGAGCGGCGTGGGCGATACGGGGGCGGAACGGCGGCGTAGGCGAGAGAAGTTGAACAGTGACGAAATAATTTGCATTTAGGGGTTAGTTGAATATTATATATATATATATATATATATATATATATATATATATATATATATATATATATATATATATATACACTACAAGAAAAATGATAGATTGGGACGGTTATTTTGGCTGATTACGACGGTTAAAACCGTCGCAATTTACAATCTACGACGGTAGAAGTACCGTCGCAGAATCGTGCGTCCCCAGCCTATTTCGCGACGGTTGCAAAAACTGTCACGCACAACAGATAGCGACGGTTATATACCGTCGTGAATTTGACTTTATTTTTTGTTTTTGTTGTTGTTTGCGACGGTTATTCTACCGCCGTAGGTTAGAAATTGCGGCGGTTTTAACCGTCGTAATCTGATTTATAAATTTCAAATAATATTTTTATTTAAATTATTATTTAGTAAAATAATTTTAAATATAATATTATTTTACTATAATATTTTACTATTATATTTAAATTATTATTTACTTTAATATTTTTTTATTTATAGTATTTTTATTTTATTTTCTATCACTTTTCAACATAATAAAGTTAATTACAATAAAAACATTTAATATCAAATAATCATCAATAATATCAAAAAAATGTGATCAAAGGTAAAAAGAAGTGCAAATTTTACCAATAAACAAGAAAAATTCAAATATCATCAAAGGCCAAATTTCATTTTAATATTTACATTGGTTTGCTACAACTTGAGAGAATTACAAAAAATGTTACAATATTTACAATATTTACATTGGTTTGCTACAACTTGAAAATATAAATCGAGCCTATTGTTCTATGTTAACCATGTACTCTAATTCGGTCATTTATCAGAGATCATGAAACACAAGAAGATCGTAGTTATTCGGCCTTTTTGTCAGTCTCTACAGGAGCCTTAACGTCCAAGCCCATCTCTCGCATTTGATGTTCAACAGAGACTAAACCAGTTTCTGCAAGAAACCTGCAGAAAAATAAAAGCATTGGAAGATCAACAGAACAATCCTAACCAACAACTGATCTCATAGTTAGATGTTACAAGAAACACAAAGCATCTCATGAGTTTAATTTGATATCTGATACTACAACAATAAAACATGCATTTCCTTTTCATTTGGTTTACTCTCGGAAATTTTCCACCAGAAGGACGCTGAAAAGGTCTGAATCATTTCATCAAAACAGAACAAGCATTATGCAATTATGATACATCAACTAATCATATATGCACTTTTGTTCCTTCCTAGTCTAATGCACCGGGTGAAAGAAAAAACCTAAGTTCATGACTAACGATATTATCGATCCATCACAAAGCATTTGACATAGCAATACACAAGGCAACAAACACGCGCATACACATAAAACTTCACTAATACTTCATGTATAAAACCCACCCATTCCAACTACATTACTTCCAAACTAGAATATTTGGCAGCTTATACAGGCAAAATGTTTGCACAACATCAACATATTCCTAGATGAGATATTTTTCGTGAGATCAAATGGTGGACAAGTAGTTAAAGATAGGGAGACCTAGCAAAAATTATTACATTTCAGATGATGGGGCAAGTGAATAAAGAGAGACTGGCAGAATACCTTGGAGAACTGCAGCGAAAGGAGAATACCAATGATCGCTATGTTGCCGCTCTAAGAGGAGAAACACTTACAAGAAAACCTTATGTCAGAATTCAACCTATTCCAGACCAAACTGCCAAGGACCAGAAAAATTGATTAACTTGCTGATCTCTGGATATTGTCAATATATGTTCTTTAAGTTCACAATGAACGGTGCTGTTTTCTTCTTTTCATTTTTAATCTCGTTTTATCCCTGAGTACATTTATTTAAGCAATCTTGTTCTTAAAGGGAGTAAGAACAGTTAGATGGAAATCGAGTGCTCATGGTTATGTCAATTTTTCATAGAAAAGGTCAAGTGTTCTCTTTGGAATACAAACTCTTTATAGGATTTATGCTTTTCTACTGAACTGTTGGTTTTTTAACGATGAATTTATGAGTGTCACTGTCGCACTTGCACTAGCCTGAAATAAAGTAGTTCTTGGTTAAGACTGCATTTCTCTTTTCAGCAACAAAAAAAATTATGATAAGTTATACATAAATTTTCATACGACAACTGCACCCAAACATAATTTACAATCATATTTACATACATTGATACATTAAACTTGAATATGTGTGATCACATAAGGTATATATGGTAGTAGTATGTGTAACTTTTTTATCTTGACAAATTATTGTAATAAGTAATTGTCAAGGTTTGATCACATTAAGGCTCACCAGTGGCATAACTTACACATATATAATGGCATTCTTAGAAAGTGGCAATCATCCAGGAAACAATCTGATACGATTGGTAATCTTCTTTCTACATATGTGACACTTGCGAATTTTCGTTCCACATTCTCTGCAAGTCTGCATTTGAATCGCTTGTTAATGATCATTGAATGTATATATGAAGTAACAAAAATGTGTTTTAAGATTTTTGGAGTTTACCATGTGCCCACAACCAAAGGCCATGTCCTTCTCATTGCCTAAGCAAATTGTACAACACTGCAATAGATATTTAATTAATACACAACAACATAATCACTCTAATTGAACCTCTTTAATTTGTCAAATTACCTGACTAGTCAAGGTTGGATTTCTGCTTAAACTGATTGTCTTGGATACCTAAATAGAGTTTAAACATAAGAAATTGATTTTAGAAACATGCAAATATGAACTAAAGTATGCATGGTTTCAGTTATTAGTAAATTTTTAAATTCTAATGATAATCCAAGAAAGGGGTGTAAAGAAATTGACAAACACAAACAAATACCTCCACAGCAGGAACTTTGGATTCACCAGCTGACATTACACTGGAAGTAATGGCTATTTTTTCCCCTGACTCTTGAGCTATTTTCATAGGAAATTTACTGACATTATCAAGCTTCTGTCTAAGCCTTTCAACATAATTATTTTGCTCTTGAAACTCTCTTTTAGCCTTATTACATTCATTCTGTAAATTAACAAATATCAATGAGTGGTAACAAAACTAGGCAGAGCAGGGGAGCAAATTTGTACCTACTGATCCCATTTATGATAATTCAAGAAAAAAGGTGGATCATAGAACAAGACATAGCAGGAACTGCTATGCCATGACATAAAAGAATAGGCACAGCAAATCCAAATGTTTCAAGCAACAAAATTAGTTCACATTTTCTGATATGGTAAATCAAGAAACACCATACCAGCTACACAGTTTAAGAAACATCAAAGACCAATTCCTTACCAAGACATACATGAATAAATGGAAAAACGAGACCAAACCAAATAGATTGAGATTAGAAGCTATTTCAATTTACCCTTGAGCAAATATACGTCCAGCACCGAGTGCGTTGTGACCAACTTCACTGTTACCCATGTCATCCTCAGTTGGAAGCCCTACAGCTTTACCATGAGCCCTAACCAATCTCCAATGTTCAGGTGCACCCTACAACATAACAAAAAAAAAACCACCACCATTAATTTTCATCTTCAAGGAAAACCCAAAACAGCAATAGATCTAAGCAGATTCAATCCAAAGTCCAAACAAGTTCAATCCAAAAGACAAATTGAAAAACAGAAAAGGTATATGCATAGTTATTATCATTATTATACCTTTTTAAGGGAATCCATGGTGGGTGTTTCGGCGATATGGATACAGTTGTACTCATTAGGGTTAGCCTCACCCCAACCATCCAAAACAACAACAGCAATAGTCTTTCCCTTTGGAAGCTTAGGATGATCCGGTAATTTCCATGAGAAATCTGAGCTACCCATCTTTCTTCTTCTTTTCTATAACAAACTCTGATTCAAAAATCTTAACAAACTAATCAACAACAAATTCCATCATATATTATCTCTATAAACATCTACAGTTCTTGTGTCGGTGTTAATTACAATTCTGTTCTGTTGAACAATGGGAAGCAAAAGAAATGGAAAGTGTGTGAATGTCAGTAAATCGTAACAGCAAGTCACTTGCTGCATAAATTTTCTTAAATTCTCAGTGACAGTACAGACATGCAGGGTGTCAGTGCATCTAAAAAACTTGTCTCCAGATGTATATTAAATTAATAATATTATATTTTTTTATCAAGCTAACTGTAAGAATAAATACCAGAAAGGAAGTGATGATGCAGAATCCTAATGTGTTGTAACGGCCGAAATATGTGTCAGAGACGAAAGCACCAAGCAAGGTAGCAACGTTGGTACTGCCATTGAAGATGTTGATGATGTTTGTAGCTGTGACGTTGTTTAGGTTGAATACAGTTGTAAGATACACCAACAGGTTCAGTAATGTTCCAATGGCTCCCAATTTCTCAAATGTTTCATTTCCTGTACATCAAAATTTTCAACCATAATTAGACTAAAAAACACTGTTTGTAAGAGAGTACATGTTTTTCTACTTCTTAGTTTAGTTACCTATAATGTAAGGCATGACCTTCCAACCTCTGTAGATGAGCTTAGAATCATCATCAATTTCATGTTTTTCACTCATCTCAAAGCTTTCTTTCTCAATTTTTTTCATTGTTGTTTCACTCTCTCCCATTATTCACAGTTATGTATGCACGTTCAAGATAAAAAGAAGCAAAGAGAAAGTAAACTTGCCTTCAAACACAATGTTGACCGTTTGACAGCATGAACATTTGACATGTTTGGCACCTGATGGATACGAAAGCAGACGTCTACAAGAACCACAAACCATTTGAGCAAAACCTGTTAACACATATTTTCTAGTCAAACTCAACAAATTAAACTCAACAAATTAATACTCAGCAAAACCTGTTAACACATATTCAATCTCTATTACATAAATCCATATATTACAACAAATCAAAATCAATTACAGTAGTGAATCAAATCCCTAATTGGTTCTAAAATCTCTAATTTGTGCTAATCCAATTTGTAACAGCAAATTGATCTAAAACCATAAAATCTAAAGCCTATAAATACAGTAGAAGAATTAACAGAGGGGGGACTGAAGACAGAAAGGGGTCGATTACAATGAAGAAGAAAATCGAAAAAACGGACGAGAATACAGAGACAGAGGGAGAGAAAACAGAGAACTTGAAGAACGCGAAGAAGGAGATACCAGCGTTGTCGTTGAAGACGAAAAGAGAAAGAGCAATTAGGATTTAAACATCTAAAACCCTAATTGCTAATCACCGTAGCTTCGCCGCCGCTATTCCATTCGAACTCGCCAGAATCTACAAAGCAAGAGAGAAAGAAGATCAGAACAAATCGGACAGAAAGTCATAAAGCAATCGCGAAAGGGGTAAGATCTTTAGCTTTTTGTTTGTTTTTGGTGGTTGGGTTTTGATTGAGGGAGAACTGGGTTTGAAGGTTGGGGGGTGAGAGGCTGCGCGGGAGAGAGATGAAGGGTTCACTGTAAAAATAAAAGTGTAACAAGAATAATGAAATGAATAAGAGCTTTTTAAGAGCTTTTTAACTTTTTTTACGGCGACGGGTGTTTTACCGTCGTGCCCATGAGAATTTTTAAAGGTTTTGGGTGCGACGGTTGTTTTACCGTCGTGAAATGAATTTTATGACGGATAATTTTACCGTCGTGAAAGGTTTAAAGGTGCGACGGGTGCTTTACCGTCGTGATATGCCTTTTAGGACGGTTAATTTTACCGTCGTGACTAGTTGTTGGTGAAAAATCAATGTTAAAAGTGTTAAATGGGGGCCGACGGTTGTTTTACCGTCGTAAACACTGTCTCTATATGTCAATTACGACAGTTATCACATAACTGTCGCAATTTTTGTGTCGTTAAACACTAATTTTCTTGTAGTGATATATATATATATATATATATATATATATATATATATATATATATATATATATATATATATATATATATATATATATATATATATATATATATATATATATATATATATATATATATATATATATATATATATATATATATGTTTTTACATCGGTGCAACCCTCGGCCCGATGTAAGGGTTCGGGCGGTTGATGTTTTTACATCGGTTTTTAGACTGGCCCGATACAAGGTTCTGACGCTGATGTTTTTTACATCGGTTTACAGAAGGCCCGATGTAAGGTAGTTTTTTTACATCGGTTTTTAGAATGTCCCGATGTAAGGTTTTTAATATATTTTTTATATTATCAATCTGCCATGGACTTTTTACATCGGTGGACTGCAGGGACCGATGTAATATCTGGTCAGTTTTTTATTTACAATTCTGCCACCTGATTTTTTATTTACAAAAATGCCACCGTATTTTTTTCACGAAACCTTTTACATCGGTGGATTAAATGGCCCGATGTAATAGATAACAAAAAAATATTTTTTTTTATATTATTTATATCATTGTAAATAAATACCTGATATAATATGTTTTGAATTTTATTTTTTATATCATATATTTTGATACCTGATGTAAAAATCTTTTCTCAAATATCATTTTTTTTAGTAGTGTGAATAAAGTAAAATTGAGCGACCAAAAGTACAATTTAATCTTATTTTAATAATTGTTAAATTCTAAAATAATTTAATTGACTAACTAACGCATTACCAATTCACTATATTATTCTTCTAATAATTGTATTAAAAATAATAAAATATTGCAAAATCATTACAATATGATTATATAGACAATCATCTTAATGCAATATAAATTTAAATTAATATCTTACAATTCCATTAATATTTTTTATTTTAGAAATCACATTAGTGGATAATACTCGATTATGTAATTCCTAGTTAAATGACCATATTTTGCGCAACCTAAAATCAATTATAAATGTATAGTTTGTTAGGAAATTAATATCGTTTCTTGTTTTATTTTGTTATAATAAGATAAATTTTATAAATATCAACCATGATCTAAAAATGTAATTAAATCAATAATATTAATCAATAATGATAATTTTTAAAATCATACACAGATGTTTGGTATCTAATGATTAGGTTAAAAAAATTATATAATAAAGAAAAAAGCAAAAGGACCTTTCTATATAACAATATTTTAGATTTATTTCTATCATGTTCCTTTAGTAAGACTTTATTTTTATATTTTCAAGAACTATATTACAAATAATCTCATAAATCAAAATTTAAACATTATGATTTGTATTAAACCGTGACCTCCGGTTCGTCCGCACATCCGCTAAAAAATAGTAGATTGAATTGAAATTTTGGATCTGTCGTCCATCAAAATTCATCCAGTTAAAGACCGTCGCTCACTAAAAGTCGTCTCGTCAAAATACATCACTCGTCAAAGTTCGTCGCTCCTATTCATTTAATTTGTCTCACCTTAGGTCTATATTTTTTAATTAATTCTAATAGGTTCAATTCTTGATGATTTTATTTTTATATATTTATTTGTGAATATATGTAATATTTTTTTAAGTAAATTTTGTTAGAAAGATGTTTTATAAAAAATTATTCTAAAAAATAAGTGAAAAATCTAATAAAATATAAAAATAAAAAATATTTTAATATATTAAAAAAATAAAAAATAAAAAAAATAAATAGACAAGTCCGCCGTCCACGAACTCATCACTTTGACGGAATAAATTACCTCCACTTTTTTTTAATGAGCTTAAAGTGAAGTGGGTTGAGACGGGACAAACGCGCGAGTCGTTTTATCACCCTTAATTTGCACAATCTTACTAGAATGTTTAAATATGAATTCATCCAAAATAAATAAACTTTAAACATATAACTGAATAACAATAAGTAGTATATTTATTGATAAATCAATCTTTTGAGGATGTATGCAATTCTTCAAGAATGATTAACTATATCACGTTTTATTAACTTATTCATGAGCTCAATCAGAAATTTTTAATTAATAAAAAATATAATATTTATAATTCTTTAGAGATACTTTAGTATTATTGATTTAATCTTTTTGAAATTTTTTAATATTATTGATGCAAGTATTATCCATTTAGTTCTGTTGAGATTCTTTAATATTATTTATGCAAGTCTTTTGAGATTGTTCAATATTATTGATGCAATTCTTTTAGAATCTATAGAAATTGTCATTAATACTTTTCTAATTAATAGAGACAGAATAATTATTCTTTGATCATTCTATATACTCTTTTTTTTTAGAGAGCTAGATCATATATCTTTCAAAATAATAATAAAGATAAATATTTTTTTGTGAAATTTTTTAGAAATATTTTACAAATTTTTCAGAAACTATATAACAAATTCGTTATTTTATTATCTTTCAAAGATATGTGATATGTTTTTTAAAAATTATATAATCAATTATTATTTTATCATCCTTCATAGATGTTTAATAAACTAGTTAAGAATTCTATAACAAACTCCTTATTTATTATCCTTAAGAAATATTTGATAAGTTTTTCAAAAATTATATAATCAATTATTATTTTTTATCCTTCAAAGATACTTATCAAGTTCTTCAAGAACTGTATAACAAATTTATTATTTTGTAATCCTCGTGAATACTTGATTATTTAATAAAATATAATATTAAAATTCAAAACAAATAATGAAAAATAAAAGAATAAAAGAATAAGCTAATACAATATTCCATAGTTAAATCTTCCAACTTTCCTTTATAGGTTTAGTAGAGTTTCGTACCGATAAGTTATAAAATAAAACAAAATAACAAAAGAGAGAAAAAGAGAATAAATAGTGTATTGCATTATTCTCGTTCAAAGTGTCTATTTCGAATATAATATGAGTCATATTTAAAAGACATATATAATGAATGAAAAAAATGAAATTCATGTTCGATTAATTGTTTAATTGATCAAATATGAATTGACATGATTAATTGTTAATAAATTATATTATGTTTAATTGTTATTAAATATTAATTATAGATGAATTGTTTGATTGTCTTTTGTGTCTGAATGAATTTTGATGGGTTAGACCATAAATTAACTCAATAAGAAATCTCTGTCCTCAATCATTTAATTATTTAATTTTCATCCCATTAGACAATTAATATAGCGAAAATCTTAAATGATAATAAAGATAGTAATTCTCTCATACTCATTATCTTAGACGACAATCTCATTAATTTTAGCACATATGTCACTCTTGATCTACCAAAATTGTAAACACATTCTATAATTTTATATTTATTA
Organism: Vicia faba; assembly: GCA_948472305.1. Lineage (NCBI taxonomy): Eukaryota > Viridiplantae > Streptophyta > Magnoliopsida > Fabales > Fabaceae > Vicia > Vicia faba. The sequence continues at coordinate 219,407 of CATIWC010001049.1, forward strand.
TTATAATAAATTAATTAATTGGTATCCGAGTCTCGTAGATATGTATTATAGATATTATTTTTTATAATAAGTAACTATTTGATGAAGTCCTTATACAGTTCAATCTCAACTTTTGAAGTTTCATACTATTGATTCAATTGTATATCAAAATTAGAATGGTTGTGGTAATATAGTTGTACTATCATTTGTTTGAATTTGTTAATATGAAGTCATTCTTTTTTATGTCATAAAAGATTTTATAAAAAGACTTTAAGTTATACTAATTATTTAATTCAAGAGTTTAATATGATTATTACATTTCATTTGGTATAGTGCTGAAATAGAGATTGTATTTTGTTTGCCGTAAGGTTTTAAAAGTTCCCCTTACATGTTGTTATGAACACCAAAAATTCTTATATTTTCATATCATAATTACAAAATATTTTCTTTATCAAAACAACCAACCATACATTATTGATTAAAACCAGTGTTTGGGCCTTTCTATAACACACTTCTAATCCGTATACAATTTTTGAATTTTTTATTTAAAATACCGTCTAACAATTTAGGAAAATTCAACTACCATAAAATCATGGTATTTGACATAAAAAAAATATATATAAAAGACGAAAAAGTGTTCACATCCTAACGTAACATATATTAGAGTAAGATGTCTCTAAAATAAATTAATAAACAAAGAAATAACTCTAAGATTTAGTTTCTATTTACACCAAGGTAGCTATTCTTATTTATCTACACAATGTCTATGTAAAGACAACATTCAAATAGAAGGGGTGAGAAATTATAGTCAATAATAATAGACATAAAATTATAGAATAGAATACAATTCATATACCACAATGTTTCAATTAATATTATCATAATTCTTCAACATCTTTAAAGTACTACGACCAAAAGAAATGCAACCATTATGCAATGCACTTAACATCTGACTCATCATGCATGTGGTACCAACTATCAACGCTCAGATTCATTTCAAATCGTTATCATCACCATAGGAAATTATCTACTCGCACTCAATCCATCACCATAGGAAATGAGGCTCATCAAAAGGAACCGAAGTCCTGTCAACATGAATGCATAGACTATTAGCATATGACAACAACACATACACATTTGATCCCTTTTCTGACCGTATATGCCACAACAACATATTTCATTTCATGCACACATGCACCAACATACTACATCATTCTAATCAACAACACAACGAGCAATCATGTTTTAATCAATAGTTCACCAACATAATAGATATACAATCATTGTAATTTGTAATGCCCCGAATTTTCATCCAAGATGTGACTAAGAGATTATTGAAAATACTTGTTTAAACAAAAATAAAAGATTTTGAAATTAACTAAACTCAAGGACAATTCAAATTCATAAGCGATAAATCACCGCATTTCCAATTTACTCGAAGTAAAATAAATAAATAACTTAAATTATAAAACGATCAATTTATAAACTACTGAAATATTTTTTCAAAAAACCCATTCTTTCCCGCAATCACCTATTATGCAAAGCATCAATCACTTTAGAACTCCACATTTGTACCTAAAATGTTGGTTGTAAGGGTCAGTTATCCATGTCAAAAATAAAATAAACAATAGTTAAAATCACATAAATATAAATACATAATATCAGGTCCAAGAGAATTAAATAAAAATACTCCCCTAAATTATAAACAAAATAACTGTATACTTAAAACGGAATACACATAAGCGTTAATCACAATCATCAACAATCAATCTTATGTCTTTCATATGTGTTGAAATATTAAATTAGATTTGTTAAAATATTAGATTAAATTAGATTTGATTATATTTAATATTTAAATATAATCCAAGTTGTGTAGACTCAAGCACAATTAGGATTGTATATAAATAGTTCTAGTATGTATCATTGTTTGCACAATTCAATAATATAAATCTTTATTTCCTTTATTATTCTCTCTTTCTATCCGCAATAAAGTACCTCACGCACTAACAAATTGGTATCCAGAGCTTTCGATTATTGTTCTTGATCGAGTTTTCAAGAACTTCACGTTAGAGATTGTGTTTCTAGGGCAGTGAATCAACCGCTGCGAAGATGGATAGTGATAAGGGTATTCTGAATTCTCTTCCAATGCTTGACGACAATAATTGGATCCAATGGAAAAAATAGATACAATCCTTGTTTGGCTTCCAAGAAACCCTATAAGTGGTTACCGACGATGTTCCTGCGTTACCTGAAAATGAAACCGACGAACAGAAAAAAGCCCACAATAAAGTCAAGAAGAACAATTATAAGGTTGCTTATTGCATTCAGACAGCGGTCGATGCTGCTAATTTTGAAGGAATCTCTCATGCTGAAACGGCGAAGGAGACATGTGATATTCTGATGAAGTATTACGAAAGAGGTGAGAAAGTCAAGGTTGTCAAGTTATAAACCTTGCATCGACAATATGAGTTATTGTCGATGGGAGAAGATGAAAAAGTTTCAGAATAAATGTCAGAAGTTTAAAAACTCATCCATCTCATGAAGAGTTGTGGTGAAACCATAACTGATAAGATGATAGTTGAGAAGGTAATGAGAACGTTGACCTCTTACTTTGATCACGTTATCGTAGTTATTCAAGAATCCAACAATCTTGAAACCACTAAAGTGGAAGATTTGGTTGGTTCGTTCGAGGCGTATGAGATGAGGATTGTCGAAAGGAAAGGAGTGCAAGACTCGATACAGGCTCTGCAAGCTCAATCATGGAAAAAAGATGGTGGTTCCAATAAATTCAAAGGCATGTTCGACAAGACTCAGAGCAAGAAGTCTTGGTCGAAACCTCATAAACATCAGGTCGAAGATGGAGCTTCTGAATCCTCGAAAGGAGGAGGAGGAGGAAATTACCAAAAGGGAAAAGAAGATAAAAAAGGTGTGCAGTGCTATAACTATTAAAAGTGTGGTCACGTAGCCAAGAATTGTTGGTACAGAAAAGACAAGTGATTGACAAGCAAGGACGAAGGAGCGAACCTTGCACACCAAGATTCAGATGATTCTGAAGGTGGTATGGTGGTTATGGATGTAGTTGTAGATAACCATGTTGAATCTAAAATCTGGTTTCTTGACTCAGACTGCTCGAACCACATGAGTGGTCGAGATATTGTGAATAATAAATTTTTTTTCCTGGGATTGGAATTCTAGCAATTCAATTAACAAGGCATTGATGATTTCTGATGTCGATGAAGAAACTGATGAAGTAGAGGTCTGAGGAATTGTTGAGAATCCAGTTGAAGTCAAAGAAGAAGCAGTTGTTGACATTCCCGACACAGTCAAAGTTGAAGAGGTTGCGGCTGAAACAAGCCAAAGACCTTAAAGAAATATAGTTCTTCCAACAAGACTTCATGGTTATGAAGTGGTGGGTGATAATGAAGTCACACCAGATGGATAATTAGTTCATTTTTCTTTAATTAACACCCCATTTCTACCGGTAAATATTAATAAATTTAGAGTTTCAAAATTTCAACATTTAAACAGGATGTCACACTTTCAACTTATAACAATGATATTTAATTGCATGTAAAACAGATACATACAAAATCACCACTTCATAACTTTTAAACAACATTAGTCACAACAAAATCATCAACATGATATAACAACTAATTCATCAACATAACAACTCAAAGATGCAACCAAAATGCGACTCATAACAATGCACATGCATGTGATACCAACGGAGCAAAACTCCCAACTTAATAATCTGCCAATTAATAGAGGCATCAACAACACATAGCCTTCAACTTAATATTTTCCAATTCAGGCCAACTTATCGAGCATCAGCTCCCAACTTGATATGTTATGTATGCGGCAACAATATGAATGTCAACAACAACTACTACAACAACAACGATTCAACATTGGCATTAAGCCTACAACTTGATGTTTGCCAATAATTAGAGGTAACATACCAACAACAACAACGATTATTAACAACAACATATCAACAACAATAATTCAACAACAAGTCAACCACAAATTAACACAAGCCATAAACCTATAACTTTATCTTTCCAGTAAATAAAGGCAATTCGACTAATTCAATACTACCTACAACTTTAAATATTACAGTAAAGTATACAATACACTGCATCAATCAAAATATACTACAAACGCTCTGTGAATTTTTTCGAACAATTCGACTATTTCTGGTTAATTAATCTTTCGCTAAATTACCAATATTTTCTACTCTGTACTACTCTTATTGAGTCTATACAATTACTGCTAGTATAGGTACTACCTGTTACTAATATCTCACTGTCAAACTAGTACCATTACTCTCTGTTATTAAAAATACTACTTGTTACCAACATATACTACCTGTTATCCACTTAATAAATTACTACTTGTTACTATATTAATCTTCTGCCAATTTATTCTACTAATTACTTCTACCGATAATTCTCTGCTAAATTATTGTATCTGCTATTAATATACTACTCTGCTAAATTATTGTATCTGCTATTAATATACTACTCTGCTAAATTAATTGAACCATCTTCTGCTACTTAGCATCTCTGTGCAAATTTAATTTCTGGAACACCATGGTTATTAACTCTGCTACTGCTACTATAGATACAAACTATGTGTTAATATAACAATTACCTCTGCTAGGTACCAACAAATCCGCTACTTAGTTTAAAATAATCTAATGAGATTTACTATAATTAATTAAGCTAATTCTGTAACTTATTAAATTCATCTTTGTCAAACATTAATTTCCACAAATTAATCCTACTGATAACTCTAAACATGTCAGAATTACGCAAAACAAATAAAAAGTGACTTATAATAACTCAAAACAACTCTATTGATAACTTTAACAACATTATTGACAACTCTAACAACCCTATTGACAACTCTATCGACAATTCTAACAACTTTATTGACAACTCTATCAGAATTAAAATTAACTCAAATTATCTTAATTATCCAAAGACTTGTCTCTAATTTAAAACTTTTACGAAATTATACTAACAATATTAATCAGTATTATTATTAATAAACTAATGAAAAATTATAATAATAATAATTGAAACTTATTCTTCATTAACTCATTCACGTTACAGTAGAAGGAGAACATATATACATATCACTTGCATTTTATCTCTCTCGCTACAGTATCTAAGAGTGTCGTTACAGTATCATCATCTATCAATTATTATATATCAATGGTTATCTAACTAATTTTCCTAAACCGCTACACCTGGAACATAATTCTACAATTGTGCCGCTACGCTACAATATCATCCTCTAACAAATTATATATAGTAGTAAAGCAGCCACCATATATGTATAACGCTACAATACTAAATTATATGAATCATTATATATCTTATCGTCACACGAATGATAAATATATTATGAACAATATATTTTCATATGGTTCTAATGAGACAAAATATTTCCGAACATGCTACAGTATATGTAAATATATCAAATTGGGTTCTCAGTTTATCTCTCAATTTCACCAATATATCAATTTCAAACACAAACACAAACAATTTTACAAACCCATTCTCACATACTATTTATCATATACCCTATTATAGAGTCAGAACCTCACCCTTACCTTGGATTGAAGGTTGCTCTAACTCTCCAGTTGACTCCTAGATTTTCTTCTTGCTAGCAACTTTACGTATCTCCTTCCAAACCCTTATTTTGTTCTTCTGCCAAAACCCCTATTTGTTCTTACTACTACTTCTCTTTCTCATTATTTCTAAATAACTAATATAATAACACTATTATTTTTATTATATCTTATTGGGCTTAAATTCCTACACCCCATTTCTACTACTTTTAACATTAAAATAAGCTCACATAATTAATATGTAGTATTATTCCAATACTTTTTTTTACAACTTAATTCAATTAAAACCAACACAACTTAAATCAATATATCATAACTTTGAAAATTAAATCGGAAAATATTCGAGAATATTTAATTAAATAATTAATTAAATATTGGACGTTACAACTCTCTCCCACTTAGAACATTTGCGTCCTCGAAAATCTACTCGATACTACCACTCTTAACGCGAATTTCACATCTAACTCCCGGATCCCCAAATCACATTTGGCAATACTTCGACCACTACTTTCTCGATATAACAATAACTCAACACAATTTAAATCAAATACACACATGCTAATCATTATACACCTTCACGACATAATCGTTAATAACTTATCAACCACTTCAATAATATTTTGACATATCAATATTTAAAGTAGTAACAATCATAATACACTTATACTTGGATATACAACATCACATTATCATCTTAACAATATTTTCAACACTAAAACACATACACAATTTCATTCCCATATATATATGCATGTCAATTATCAACAAAATATTAACAACTCTATTCATACCATCATATCTCTTTATAATGACATCAACATATCCAACATAATCAACTTTGTCATATTATGGAGTATTATTCATTATTTACGGTAACCAACAACAATATCACAGCAACGAGAACAAAATCATTATAACATCAACTTAACAATATAACTCAACAAATATACATACAACTCACTATTAACCAACAACCACAATAATATCCTTATAAAATCAGCAAATACTTATGAGAGAACACAGTATCCTGGAACATCGTCCCTTTATCAACAATCCACCAAATTAACCATGTAGAGTCGTATACTCATAGCAACTGCCACATACGCTTCAGCTGTGCAACTCTGATAATCCATTTTAAGTCACTGTCCTCATCAAAACTTCCGCCAACTATACAGTTTACAAGTCTCATTCTAATTTCAGACATTTCTTCAACATCCACCGTAAAACCATTGTTCACTTGATATTCTCAATCTTTCACTTTACGATGTTAGCTCGCATATAAATCACTACTCTGAATTGTTCAATACGTATCAACTCTTTCTTAGCCACTCTTCACACAAATTGGTGAGCGATTATCTCATGATATAACATCAACCACTTCACTCACTATTAAGATAGCAAGAAAAGTATATACCATCCAACACGTTCTCGTCTACTATCAACAAGAGATTAAGGGTGATCAGTTCCTCAATTTGTCAATAGATAACCGACAACTATAATGGAGTATAAACCATCGTTACCAAACTATAATAGTGTTCCTTTAGAACTTGTACTTAAGTCACCTAAAGCACCATAATCCAATAATTTCGAATAAGGTTTACAAATACTCCCACAATTTTCCTCTCATTCGATCTTGTCGATGAGACACCAACGCTCAGCATATTACACGGTCCATATTACACTCAGTTAGCCTCATACGAAGGTTAAGTATCTTTCAACTCAAGAATTACTACGAAACCAGTACATTACACGTCGTCTCGTCCCAATTTAAATCTCAACAATGCCATTCCACGCTGTTTTGGTGATGAAACCTCTCTAATTCCTCTTTTACACATGCCACTACCTTGACATCATAAACACGACTCTGATTCCTCTTAAAAGCATCTTCCTTTAAAAGGATATCTTCATTATAATAATTGCTAATCATCAAAAGCCGCATCTCTGTACGCCTCTCAATACTTTCACATCATTTTTAATGCTAAAATTCCCATTTCTCAACTTATTCGCCAACAACATATTACGATTAACCTCATCTCGAACAACTGCGATAATAACCATTTATTCCCAAAAAGCATCTAGTTATGCAACCAACTTTAGAGTCCCTCCATATAGGAATGCATCTACCGCATTTGAAAACACTTTCATAGGATAAAAATACATGTTTATCTCCTCATAGGTTTAAATAGAACATCAATCTGATACTCAGAACACAAGATATGAATTTCCAAAGTTATCCGAAAATGCGAACATCGACGTCATACAGCGACATACTATTACACACCTTACAATAACATCAAAACAACATTTCTTTGTACCAGTACCAACACTTACCATTCTTGAAATAATACTCATCTCCTCGCATTTCCGACTCTGACTCGCGATTCAAAATATTCCAACAACTTCAACAATTTTTACAATCACTCATAAGGATCCCACGACAAGGTCTACAACAATCTGTCACTTCATCACAGTTCGAACATCGACATATTACGCAAAGGTTACTCAAAATGACAACTTCATAGTCCACCAGCAGCACTGAAACATCACAACTTTCTAAATTTCCATCTTCTAAAAATTATCCTTGTGACTTAACAATCACCTTCAGAAACATCAAAAGTTTACACTCAACTCATATACCAACAATCGTTACATTGCTCCTCATCCTTCAAGAAGTAACATCAACAAGGTCTGATCATCCTCCCTCAAGACATTCTAACTTGATTAATAAACAAAATCTTGAATCCATGTCACCTTCAGATTCGGGAAACAACAAGACTTCAACAATGCTTGCACTATCGCCAACAACAGCATACTGAACCAACATCTTACAAACGAAACACATCCGAGAAGCAAAGCTTCTCCACCACTTATATTCAAACCCACTCCTGCATACAATCGATTAGAAAATCAAGAAAACACCGATAGTGTTCCACATATTTGTCGCGTACTAAGGGACAAACAACATTAGACAACTTGGCTTGACAGACTGACCTACTCTGATACCAACTTGTAACACCCCATTTCTACCTGGCGAATATTAATAAAATTAGAGTTTCAAAATTTCAACATTTAAACAGGATGTCACACTCACTGGCGGAGCCAGCGTCCAGCCAGCTAGGGCAGCTGCCCAGGCTCGGCCGCCTCGAATCACTTTCATGGAACTCTTCTCTCCCTCAATACGATGAACAAGACGACAACTCTTTCACTTTTCACTGCTTCCAATGAACTTGAAGGAGGTTTGTTTCATTCTTATCCAATAGATTTAATTTTATCATAGACATTGTTTATCTATAATTAGCCTCATATCTTCTTCTTCAAAAGTTATACCCACAGTAAGCATTACTTAGTTCTGTTGACTGTATTCTTCCCGCCAAGTGTTTGATGAATTGCTTGATTATACTATGTTTGTAAATGGATATTTTTGTCCATAGATTGGCCATGGCATTAGTATCAAATTGTTGTTGTTACCACCATTTTACAACTTGCACCCTAACTGTTCGATAAATTGCCTCAACTAAGTTTTTTTCTCTCTTTTTCGCGTCTATTTCTTACGAATTATGGTACTGAATTATTATTATTGATTGTTTCACTTGTTGAAATTTTGAAGGAAAGAAAGAAGTATTGAAGCAATCTCTTTTATTCGAGTCATATCTGCCATGTGATAGTGTCAAAAATCGAGATTTTGAAGCAAGCTCTTTTAAACAACAAAGTGAGTTACAACTTACAAGGCTGAATTCAATTGTGTTTCAGCTCACACCAACTAGAACCAGATAACATTCATCAACGGATTTCAACTTGTTGAAAATGTACTTACTTTTGTTGATTTTATATAAATTATGATCTACTTAATTTATAACTAGTATGAATGAGAGATATTTGTTAAGCATACTCCTAATTCCTAAAGACACCCTGTTTGAAAACTCTAGTTTTAAAGGTTTGTCATTTTTAATTTCTAAAATTTAAAACAGAGCTCAATGTTTTTATTGGTTTCAAAAAATCTACTTTTCTTTTTCTGATCTCTAGGTGATATATTTTGATGGAATGCTGATGAATTCTCTAATTATGCCTCATTGTTTGCTTTATACTCTTAAAGTGCTGAAGTTTAAAAAATTTGTTGGTCATGTGCGTGGATTAAGTATTGCCAGATATATTTTAGAAAATGGTCAGGTATTGGAGAGGATTAATTTTTACCTATGTTCCAAGGAAGCTCAAGAGGAGGTACTTTCGTTTAAGAAATGTTCTAGTTCAGTGATTTTAGAATTTTCATCTGAGCTGTAAAAATATCATTTGAGGAATTTTTTTTTAAGATTGATAAAAAAAGGAGTACAGTTTTATTGGGAGAATGTATGTGGTTGCTACATGCAGTTATAGAAACTGAGTTTAAGAAATGAGAAAACTTACTGAAGGAACTATATTTTGTTTATACATATGATATGATTTTTATGTCACTGATTAATCTCTGTGAGTTAATTGATCAAGTGATTTTGTGCTCTTGTGTAAATTAGGTTTGATTTGGTCATTACTATGAATGGAAAGAAGGAGAAAATAGCTTCAGGTTTGTTCAACCCCTTTCACTGCCACTTGAAGGTTGCTCAAGATCAAAAATGGTGAAGGTTGGTTATTCAATTGTTCTTGTGCCTGAGCACGAAAGCGATGCCACATGGTTTTCCAGAGGAACTATTGAAAGGTATGGCTTGTTATCATAATTTTTTATTTGTTGATAACTTAGATTGGCATATCTTGGAATCATTGTTGTTAAGTAGCAGTTATAGCTATTGTACTATAGTGTAGCGAAATTTGATCACATCCCTATTGTTTTTTGTTATGCTACTTAGTATAATGTGTTCTCAAATAGTGGCTCTACAACATTGTAGCATACCGGAATTTTAACAAACCACCACTTTGCCGATCTACATTTGACAACATTATTTGAAATTTGAATTGATAGTGGTGTTTTTAGGCAGTACTTAATTTCACACAAATGAGCGTGTTGAACTAATTTTCTCGGCTTTTATAGGTTTGTTCATTTTGTGAGCACACCTGAAATACTGTAACATGTATATATTATAGAATCCAAAATTTTAACATGTATATATTATAAAATCCGAAATCTTACAAATTGAAGAGGTAATTGCAATTCAAGGAAATAATTCCTTTGGGATTAGCATTGTACTGTCTTGGTAGAAAATTATGAAGCCAATGAAAACTTGCCCAGGCTTCATAATTTTTCTGGCTCCGCCACTGGTCACACTTTCAACTTATAACAACGACATTTAATCGCATTAAAACAAATACATAACACTTTATCTTGGATGAAACGATAACAACATATTTAGTCTTTGAAAACAAAATAACTTTTATTAACTAAGCAGCGGAATCATAATTTTCAACTTCAAATAACATATCATATTTATCTAACTGAATGAACTTCAAACAACCAAGTACTTAATAACATCAACTTAAAATTCAGTAACTGAAATAATAATAACTATAAAGCAATAAGCATCCATCCCCCCGAGTGCTACGTATAAGAGCGACAATACCGACTCAAACTAATGAAGATAATTCTTCACTCACTGCGGATCACTTGCACGTTACCAGTATAAAGGTAATGGCAAAAAAAAAGGAGAAATGGTAAGATATCAAACAATATAATTGAATGTATCATAAATACTATGTTACAATCAGATCATACAAAATCACCACTTCATAACTTTTAAACAACATTAGTCACAACAAAATCATCAACACGTTATAACAACTAATTCATCAACATAACAACTCAAAGATGCAACCAGAATGCGTCTCATAAAAATGCATATGCATGTAGTACAAACGGAGCAAAACTCCCAACTTAATAATTTGCCAATTAATAGAGGCATTAACAAGGCATAAGCCTTCAACTTAATATTTGCCAATTCAGACCAACTTACCGAGCATTAGCCCCCAAATTGATATGCTATGTATGTGGCAACAATATGAATGTCAGTAACAACTACTACAACAACAACGATTCAACATTGGCATTAATCCTACAACTTGATATTTGCCAATAATTAGAGGCAACATATGTTAGAACAATGTTTGAATCTACTACCCTATATTTAAGTTTTGATGATAACAAAGTGAAAAGATATAGTATTTATAAGTTTCATGAATGAACTATCTGCTGCCTAAATTTATTATGTTCTGACTTGCAGATACTCTGATTGAGATAAGCAAGATCACGTCTATTCAGCATCAGAATTTGATTTCATACACCAGCATCAGAAGTTGCTATATCAGAACGTCAAAATCAGATGATCAACTCACGTACATGCTGAAGCTTGATGAACAAGACTGCGCTCAACACTCTGATACAGAAACACAATAGTTCATCAGCAGCGAAGCAGAATCAGAATGACCCAAGCCAGAACTTGCATTAAGTAAGCAACGGTACTGTGCATTGAAAGCAAATTAATACCAACGGCCTCATTCCAGACAAGATCTGCTCAATAAGGAAAGCTTGTTATTAGCATTGAATCAAGAATATTGCATTCAACGTTCATCATCTCAAGTGCTATATAAACAAGGCTTTGAAGATTATAATGGCTAATGCTCTCCAAATCTCTACACGCACAAAAGCTGAACCATAATCTTCGTTCTCTGAGTTTTGCTAAACCACACACTCTGATATCTCATTACTGTTTAGAAATCTAGTTTCTAAGCTTCAATTTGTGTATACATCACAGTTGTGATAAAGTTTTGTAGAAAACATTCACACACACTGTTTTATCTCTTTGTAAGAAAGTGTTGCCTTGACAAACCGGGTTGTGGTTTGAATCAAGAAGGCTTTAGCAGTTGTTAAAGCAGTCTGTAATCTTCAGTTGAATATAGTGAATTAAGACCTCGTTGGAGAGAGGCGAAATCACCTTGACGGGTGGACTGGAGTAGTTTGAGATCAAACGAACCAGGATAAAAATATCTTGTCAATTGCTTTAGATTTCAGTTTTACAATTCAACCCCCCCTCTTGTGTTTTTCACCCCTTCAATTGGCATCAGAGCGCCTGGTTCTGAGCTAAAACACTTAACCGTGTCAGTACAAGATCCAGCGTCAGAAAAACACAATGGCAGGAAACAATTCTCACATCAGCAATGACAACAATGAGGACAGAGACAGATTCAGTGGCAAACCTCCAGTCTTTGATGGAGAAAACTTTGATTACTGGAAAGACAGAATTGAAAGCTTCTTTCTAGCACATGATGCTGATCTGTGGGATATGGTGACAGATGGATACACGCACCCTGTGAATGCAAGTGGTCAGAAGATTGATAGAAAATCAATGACTGATCAACAAAAGCGTGACTTCAAGAATCACCATAAGGCCAGAACCATCCTCCTTAGTGCCATCTCCTATACTGAGTATGAAAAGATCTCCAACAGAGACACAGCAAAGAATATCTTTGATTCTCTCAGAATGACGCATGAGGGCAACGTTCAAGTCAAAGAAACAAAAGCTCTGGCGCTCATTCAGAAGTATGAGGCGTTCAAAATGGAAGAATCTGAATCCATTGAAACTATGTTCTCTAGATTCCAGATTCTGGTAGCTGGTCTCAAAGTTCTGGACAAAGGATACTCTACTGCTGACCATGTCAAGAAAATAATCAGAAGTTTACCCAAGCAATGGAGGCCTATGGTTACTGCTCTGAAGCTAGCTAAAGATCTCAACAAAATCACTCTGGAGGAACTTATAAGCTCCCTCAGAAGTCATGAGATAGAGCTATAAGCTGATGAGCCTCAGAAGCAAGGTAAGCCTTTAGCATTAAAATCTAACAAAAAATTTGAGTCTAAAGTTTTGCAGGCAGTTGAAGAAACATCTGATGGATCCTCATCAGAAGAAGACGAACTTTCCCTTCTCTCCAGAAGAGTAAATCAACTGTGGAAACAAAGACAAAGGAAGTTCAGGAATCCCAGAAGATCTGATCAGAACGAGTCTTCTTCCAGATACAGAAGGACAGATTCTTCCTCTGGATACAGAAGATCTGAAGGCTCCTCCAGTAGCAAGAAGCCAAACACCAAAGACATCATCTGCTACGAGTGCAATGAGCAAGGACACTACAAGAGTGACTGCCCAAAGCTTCAGAGGGAAAAGCCCAAACAGAAGTTTGGAAGAGAGAAGAAGAAAAGTCTCATGGCCACATGGGACGACTCTGACTCGTCTGAAGCTCACTCAGAATCAGATGATGAAAGGGCAAACATAGCTCTCATGGCTAACATTTCAAAAGATAGTGAAGCTTCTGAATCAGACTCAGAATCAGACACAGAAGAGGTATTTCCTAACTTCGCTGTTAACTTTACAAAGGCTGAACTTGCTGAAAGCCTTAATGAGATTCTGGAACGTTATCAGCAAATTAGAGCTAAATTCAGAGACCTGAAAAGGAATCTTGAATCTGACTCTAATAAGTCTGAGAGTCTCAAATTGGAAAATTCTGAGCTGAGAGATAAGATTTCAAAATTAGAAAACACTTTACAAAACTCTCAGAAGGAACCAATTTCTGAAACTCCCAGCAACGCTGATGAGATCATCAAGGAGTATGATCACAGTTTCTAGAAGTTCCTAGCTAAAAGCATAGATAGAAGCAGAATGGCTTCAATGATCTATGGAGTTAGCAGAAACGGCAGGAAAGGAATAGGATACCAAGGTAAGGTTCCTACACCAAAGAATGTCATGGACTTAACCATTAAACACACTCCTCTAAATTCACACTTTGTGTATGGTCACACACATGATATCAAATATACTAGCAGTAAGCACTCTGTGAAACCAAAATTCAACCAGAGTTTTGGTAAAACTAACAAATCAGGACCCAAGAAAATCTGGGTACCTAAGGATAAAATAATACATGTTGCAGATATCTTTAGCAGCAAGTCAGAAACACCAGTCATGGTACCTGGACTCTGGCTGCTCACGACACATGACGGGAAGAAGGCATATGTTCCAAAGCCTGGAACTTAAGCCTGGAGGCCACGTTGGCTTTGGAGGCAATCAGAGGGGAAAGATAATTGGCTCTGGAACTGTAGGTATAGAAATTGAATTTGCAGGTTCTGAAGACAAGTCATCAGAAGCTCTCAACACAGACATTCCTTCAACGTCTGAAAGGAGCACTGCTAGAAATCCTACAACAGCTGCTGATCAACCTCAGAAGAGATTACCCAGAAGCAGCTTGGATCACCCAGAAGAGACTATCCTAGGAAGAAAGGAAGATCCAATCAGAACAAGAGCAAGCTTCAGAAACTCTGAAGAAACTCTTATGGGACTGGTGTCTCTGATTGAACCTTCTTCTATTGATGAAGCACTTCTGGATAATGACTGGATTCTGGCAATGCAAGAAGAGCTGAATCAATTCACTAGAAACGACGTATGGGATCTCGTTCCAGACCAAAAGGATTCAACGTCATTGGAACAAGATGGGTGTTCAGAAACAAGCTAAATGAACAAGGTGAAGTCATCAGAAACAAGGCACGACTGGTTGCACAAGGTTATAGTCAGCAAGAGGGGATAGACTATACAGAAACCTTTGCCCCAGTCGCCAGGTTAGAATCTATCAGACTTTTAATTTCATTTGCTGTAAATAGAGGCATCACTCTGTATCAGATGGATGTCAAAAGTGCATTCTTAAATGGTTATATAGAAGAAGAAGTTTATGTTCACCAACCCCCAGGTTTTGAAAATACAAAACATCCAGAACATGTTTTCAAACTAAAGAAGTCACTGTATGGTCTGAAACAAGCTCCCAGAGCTTGGTATGAAAGGCTAAGTAACTTTCTGCTTGAAAATGAATTCACCAGAGGGAAAGTGGACACTACTCTATTCTGTAAAACAGTTAAGAGTGACATCTTAGTCTGTCAAATTTATGTTGATGATATCATTTTTGGTTCTACTAATCCTTCTCTTGGAAGAAAATTTGCTAAGTGTATGCAGACAGAATTTGAGATGAGCCTCATGGGGGAACTGAAATTCTTTCTGGGAATTCAGATCAATCAAACTCCAGAAGGAACTTACATTCATCAGAGCAAATACATCAGAGATCTTCTGAAGAAATTTGACCTCTCAGAATGTAAGCCATCAAAGATTCCAATGCATCCCACGTGCATTCTGGAAAGAGAAGAGGTAAGCAAAAGTGTAGAACAGAAAGTCTACAGAGGTATGATTGGTTCTCTCCTCTATCTGACTGCTTCAAGACCTGACATATTATTCAGTGTTTGTATCTGTGCTAGATTCCAATCAGATCCTAGAGAATCTCACTTAACAGCTGTTAAGCGAATTTTCAAGTATCTGAAAGGTACTACTAATCTGGGTTTGTTTTATAGAAAATCTAGTGATTACAGCTTAGTAGGCTACTGTGATGCTGATTTTGCTGGAGACAGAGTGGAACGTAAAAGTACTTCTGGAAGCTGCCAGTTTCTGGGAGAAAATCTGATCTCTTGGTCCAGCAAAAGGCAATCAACAATTGCTCTGTCAACAGCAGAAGCTGAGTACATAGCAGCAGCAGGATGCAGCACACATATGCTCTGGATGAAAAGTCAGCTTGAAGACTTCCAGATTTTTGAGAGTAACATTCCTATACTTTGTGATAATACTTCTGCTATTTGCTTAAGTAAGAATCCTATTTTACATTCTAGAGCTAAGCATATAGAAATAAAACATCACTTCATTAGGGACTATATTCAGAAAGGTATTTTGAACTTAAAATTTATAGATACAGACCATCAATGGGCTGATATCTTTACCAAACCCCTTTCAGAAGATAGGTTTAATTTCATTCTGAAACATCTCAGCATGAAAGTATGCCCAGAGTGAAAATGTTTTAATTCCATATATTTACCTTCAGAATGTAATTATTTTTACTGTGAACTTCTGATCAATCTCCTTTCAGAAAGATAGAACATGCAGATTGTATCAGATGCAAGTCTAAAGATCTGAGAGTCTAATATCAAAAACAGACGTGCTGATCACTACATCAAACAAGTGTCATCCAATCATCAGCATATCTCTGAAGCAGAACGCGTGCACGCTTCTGAGAAGGCAAAGCGCTGATTGGGTGCATTGAGACACATGTCTGGTAACCGTTTTTAAGTATCTTTCTCAAATCCCCCAAAATCAGCAAGCATTTAATGAAAAGTAATCATGCTTTTAAATGGCAATCATGATTTTTCTCTCTCTTAAAAAACGTTTATCTTTTCAAAATAATTTTGAAAACTCTATTTAAGCACATTAATCTCTCATTCTTATTCTTTACGCTTTCTCATTAACACTCAATCTTTTTCATGCATGACCTTTTTAATGTTTTCTTGATTTTCTGATGTACTGTTTTGATTATGTTTTGTAATATTTTCTTGCTCTGATTCTGAACTATCTTAATATAATTAGTTTTTCTGATCTTAATTGTTTTAGCACATCACCAACACTTTTTGATTGCTGACAAAAAGGGGGAGAACAAGAACGATATTTAAATCAATAACGGGCTAACTAGACAGAAATTCTCAAACATTCTAACCTTATTACTTGAAATGTTTTTTCTGTTTTGTTTAAAGTCTACAGGCACAAGGAAGCTCCTGGACACTCTGAAGACTAGAAGCTCTGATCAATGTTGCTCTGATCAATATGAAGTTCTGATCGACCTAATACTCTGATCCAAAGCAAAGCTCTGACAGGAAAAGCTCTGAAGCTCTGCTCTCTGATAAGTCAAAGACTCTGACAATCTGATGTTCAAAGAAAGAAAAAGATCTGATCCTGAAGAACACGTATAAATCAAAGGGAAGTAATAAACTCAGGGGGAGTATCTCTTAACTCTGACTTCTCCGTACTTCTTACTCTGATACATTTTCCATATACCTTTTCACGTTATTTTCATTTAAAATATCTAGTTTTTGTCATCATCAAAAAGGGGGAGATTGTTAGAACAATGTTTGAATCTACTACCCTATATTTAAGTTTTGATGATAACAAAGTGAAAAGATATAGTATTTATAAGTTTCATGAATGAACTATCTGCTGCCTAAATTTATTATGTTCTGACTTGCAGATACTCTGATTGAGATAAGCAAGATCACGTCTATTCAGCATCAGAATTTGATTTCATACACCAGCATCAGAAGTTGCTATATCAGAACGTCAAAATCAGATGATCAACTCACGTACATGCTGAAGCTTGATGAACAAGACTGCGCTCAACACTCTGATACAGAAACACAATAGTTCATCAGCAGCGAAGCAGAATCAGAATGACCCAAGCCAGAACTTGCATTAAGTAAGCAACGGTACTGTGCATTGAAAGCAAATTAATACCAACGGCCTCATTCCAGACAAGATCTGCTCAATAAGGAAAGCTTGTTATTAGCATTGAATCAAGAATATTGCATTCAACGTTCATCATCTCAAGTGCTATATAAACAAGGCTTTGAAGATTATAATGGCTAATGCTCTCCAAATCTCTACACGCACAAAAGCTGAACCATAATCTTCGTTCTCTGAGTTTTGCTAAACCACACACTCTGATATCTCATTACTGTTTAGCAATCTAGTTTCTAAGCTTCAATTTGTGTATACATCACAGTTGTGATAAAGTTTTGTAGAAAACATTCACACACACTGTTTTATCTCTTTGTAAGAAAGTGTTACCTTGACAAACCGGGTTGTGGTTTGAATCAAGAAGGCTTTAGCAGTTGTTAAAGCAGTCTGTAATATTCAGTTGAATATAGTGAATTAAGACCTCGTTGGAGAGAGGCGAAATCACCTTGACGGGTGGACTGGAGTAGTTTGAGATCAAACGAACCAGGATAAAAATATCTTGTCAATTGCTTTAGATTTAAGTTTTACAATTCAACCCCCCCCCCCCTCTTGTGTTTTTCACCCCTTCAACATACCAACAAGAGCAAAAATTATTAGCAACAACATACCAACAACAATAATTCAACAGCAAGTCAACCACAAATCAACACTGGCCATAAGCCTATAACTTTTCTTGACAATAAATAAAGGCAATTCGACCAATTCAACACTACCTGCAACTTTACATATTACAGCAAAGTATACAATACACAGCATCAATCAAAATATACTACAAACACTCCGTGAATTTGTTCGAACAATTCGACTATTTCCGATTAATTAATCTTTCGCTAAATTACCAATATTTTCTACTATGCACTACTCTTATTAAGTCTATAGAGTTACTGCTAGTATAGGTACTACCTGTTACTAATATCTCATTGCCAAACTAGTACCATTACTCTCTGTTATTAAAAATATTACTTGTTACCAACGTACACTACTTGTTATCCACTTATTAAATTACTACTAGTAACTACACTAATCTTCTGTCAACTTATTCTACTAATTACTTCTATCGATAATTCTCTACTAAATTATTGCATATGCTATTAATATACTACTCTGCTAAATTAATTGAACCATCCTCTGCTACTTAGCATCTCTGTGCAAATTTAATTTCTGGAACACCATTGTTATTAACTCTGCTACTGCTACTCTAGATACAAACTAAGTGTTAATCTAACAATTACCTCTGCTAGATACCAACAAATCTGCTACTTAGTTTAAATTAATCTAATGGGATACTACTATAATTAATTAAGCTAACTCTACAACTTATTAAACCCATCTCTGTCAAATATTGATTTTCACAAATTAATCCTACTGATAACTCTAAATATGTCAGAATTACGTAAAACAAATAAAAAGTGACTTATAATAACTCAAAACAACTTTATTGATAACTTTAACAACACTATTGACAACTCTAACAACCGTATTGACAACTCTATCAGCAATTCTAACAACTCTATTGACAACTCTATCAGAATTAAAATTAACTCAAATTAACTTAATTATCCAAAGACTTGTCTCTAATCCAAAACTTCTACGAAATTATACTAACAATATTAATCAGTATTATTATTAATGTACTAATGAAAAATTATAATAGTAATTGAAACTTATTCTTCATTAACTCATTCACGCTACAATATAAAGAGAATATATATATATATATATATATACATAGCACTTGCATTTTATCTCTCTCGCTACAGTATCTAGGAGTGCCGCTACAGTGTCATCATCTATCAATTCTTATATATCAATGGTTATCTAACTAATTTTCCTAAAGCACTACACCTAGGACGTAACTCTACAATTGTGCCGCTACGCTACAATATCATCCTCTAACAAATTATATATAGTAGTGAAGCAACCTTTATATATGTATAACGCTACAATACTAAATTATATGAATCATTATATGTATTCACCGTCACATGAATGATAAATATATTATGAATAATATATTTTCATATGGTTCTAACGAGACAATATATTTATGAACACGCTATAGTATATGTAAATATATCAAATTGGATTCTCAATTTATCCCTCAGTTTCACCGATATATCAATTTCAAACACAAACAGAAAAAAATTTACAAACTCAATCCCACATACTATTCATCATATACCCTATTATAGAGTCAGAACCTCATCCTTACCTTGAATTGAAGGTTGCTCTAACTCTCCGGTTGACTCCTAGATTTTCTTCTTGCTAGCAACTTTACGTATCTCCTCCCAAACCCTTATTTTCTATGGCTGCCCTATTTGTTCTTACTGTTACTTCTCTTTCTCATTATTTCTAAATAACTAATATAATAACACTATTATTCTTATTATGTCTTATTGGGTTTAAATTCCTACACCCTCTTTCTACTACTTCTAACATTAAAATAGGCCCACATAATTAATATTTAGTATTATTCCAATACTTATTTTTACAACTTAATTCAACTAAAACCAACACAACTTAAATCAATATATCATAACTTCAAAAATTAATTAGGAAAATATTCGAGAATATTTAATTAAATAATTAATTAAATATTTGACGTTACAACAGGTGCTGAACCAATTAACTATAGAGAAGCTTTGAAGACTAAATAATGGAAGTTAGCTATGGTCGAAGAGTTACAGACAATCAAAAGAAACAACACACGGAAGTTAGTCGAATTGCCAGTATATACAAAATCTATCAAAGTAAAGTGGGTATTCAAGTTGAAACATATTGTTGATGACTCGATGGTTTATGATTCAGAAGGAAACGAGTAAAGTATATAAGTTTCACAAAGCGCTCTATAGCCTCAAGCAGACACCTAGGACATGGAACAAGAAGATCGACTCATACTTAGTTGAATTGAGATTTGGCAAATGCAAATCTGAGTATGGTGTCTATGTTCAGGTTGTAGTACAAGATATAACAATCATCTGCTTATAGGTTGATGACTTGCTAGTTATTGAAAATAGCTTGGAGAACTTGTCGAAGTTCAAAGAGCTGATGATGAAGGAATTTGAAATGTATGATATGGGAAAATTATCTTATTTCTTAGGTATGGAATTTCAAATCTCGAAGCAAGGTATGGTGCTACATCAAAAGAAGTATGTCAAAGAAATACTCAAGAAATTCATAATAGGTGATTCGAATCCTGCATCCTCACCTGTCGAACCAAATGTAAAATTGGATAAGAATGTAGAGGATGACAAAGTCGGTGTAACTTTGTTCAAGCAAATTGTGGGATCTCTGAGGTATGTGTGCAACAGTCGACCTAATATAGGTTTCGCTGTAGGATTAGTAAGAAAATATATGAGTGAACCAAGAGTGTCACATATAAAGGTTGCAAGAAGAATCTTGAGATATTTGAAGGGTTCAATAAACTGTAGAATACTATTTCGACGAGATTCTGAAGACAAAGAAGCAATAGTGGATTATTTTTCAGATGCTGATTGGTGTGGAGATAAGGAAGATTGAAGAAGAACAATTGAATATTTCTTTCATGTATTTGGTGCCCCAATCTCATGGTGTTTAAAGAAATAACATGTGGTGGCATTATCATCTTGTGAAGCTGAATATATAGCAGGATCCTATGTTGCATGTCAAGCAGATTGAATCAGATTTGTACTTAAAGAAATGAAGGTCGAAGTGAAGAAACCTCTTGTATTGCAAATCAACAATAAGTCAGCCATAAATTTGGCAAAGAATCCAGTTCTGCATGGAAGAAGTAAACATATTGAAGCAAGGTTTCACTTCTTGAGGGAAAAGGTATATCGAGGTGAAGTTGAAGTAAGACATTGCTCAAGTGAAGCACAGTTGACCGATATTTTTACCAAAGGATTGAAGATTGGCAAATTCCTGAATTAGAGAAAGAAATTAGGAATAGTTCAGATTGACTATTTTTGAGGATGTTCGACAACTTGAATTATGGGAGTGTGTTGAAATATTAAATTAGATTTGTTAAAATATTAAATTAGATTTGTTAAAATATTAAATTAGATTAAATTTGATTAGATTTAATATTTAAATATAATCCAAGTTATGTAGACCCAAGCCCAATTAGGATTATATATAAATAGTTCTAGTCTGTATCATTATTTGCATAATTCAATAATATAAATCCTTATTTCATTAGGAAAATAATCTGTCACCAAGGCTCCACACATAAATGCATATGTCATGTCATGATGATGAAATGCAAGCACATTACTAAGACAATCACATATAGTTCTTTACTCGCGACTAAGGCAATCACACAAAGATCTTTATCCACTATTGAAATAATATAGAAAGTGTGAGTAAGTGGAGAAATAGTCTCACATTGGATAGGAATGTGGAAGCATATATATAAGTGGGAGAAGTCACTCACCTATCTGTTTACAGTGATTTCTGGTAAACAACCGCTAGTCCTCCAAACTATCGAATAAACTTACTGACTGTTATTCAATTTCTCTGGTAACTCGCAGGATCGACTAGATTGATCCTAGGACGTGTTGGTCATTAGGGTAACTCTCATGATCGAACAGGTATTCATGGTTGGTATTTAGAATGTTGTGTAGGTGTTTGACTTATTTCGATTTCTCTCTTAAAGATCTAAAGGTGTAATCAAAATATATGTGCGCGAAACTAAATTGCATGAATAAAGGTTAATTGTAAAGACATGTAAAAACTGCATAAAAGACAAGTAAATGGCTTCGAATCGTAAAGAAAACAGTTAATGTAAAAGATTCGAAATATGAAGAAAGCGTTTAATGCAAGAAAACTGTAAAATGGCTTTAAGTGAAAAAGGTGTTCGAAGGATACAAACTTGAAGATAAAGGCATGAAATGTATAACAGTTTCTGAAATGTAAAGTGTTTGAAATGGAAAGAAAGCATTTAAATGTAAGGCATCAATGAAAAGATTTCGAATAAAAAGACTTTAGATGCAAAAACTTGTAAATAGTATTGATAGAAAGATAAAGGAAAGTACTGGAATTGATAAAGAGTTTTCATTAAATCATAAACATGTGGTGTTATCATACGTACATTGCTCTTGCATTCGTTTCCCTAGCCATGTGGTAATTTGAATGTTTACTGAGTTTTCTTGTACAATAGACATGACACACGAAATCCTAATGCTAAGACTTCTATTTATACTACTTCGACCATAACGGTCTTGCTATAAGATTCTGCCACGTTCAGAACATGCAGAGCAATGCCTCTCTCTTGCTTCCACGTGTCTTCGAATGCTCCAGCACATATATTTCAAATTTCGAACATCCCGCTTGCATTTGAATTTCAAATGTTTTGGCACTTCTTCGCTTCGAACGCACTTCTTAGACACAGCCTTGTTATCATTTCGAGACTTCTTTGGATATATTCTCATAACTGTCACTCGAAGCTCCAAGCTCTGATATGCTCATTCGAAGCATTGCTTCTACTATTTCGAAACATGACGTTTTGTTTCATTTTGATCGAAACGTACAATTTACTTTGCTTCTAATAATATTATCAAAATCTTCAGCCAACAAAATGCCCCTTTAAAATATGTATTTCGATTCCTTTGAGAAATACTTATTTTAAACATATACACAAGATTTTGATGCGACCTTCGAATCATCGTAACATTTATTGCATTTGACTCCAGTCACGTCAATCATAACACTTTTTAGATTCCTTAACCGCCTTGAACCACTTCACAGTATGGTGCAGTTACAAAACAATGATTATCTTTAATCACGCCTATTACCAATGTTAACTTTACACCACCTCTTCATCAAACCAACCCATGATTACCACGTATCACAACCTTACTCAGTGGATGCTTAAACTTCCACATTATAAAAACCCATCAACTTAGTCTTTTTTATTTTCTTCCCACATTCTGAATCTTTTCTCCTTCTTTTCTCACCGAAACCCTAAGCTTTCAACATTCTTCCAACAATGTCTTCTTCTACTTCATCCCAACTAAAAAAGGTTTCCAAAAAGAAAGGAAAGACCGCAGGAACTACAATGGAAAGCAAAGTTGTCACTCACCAAGGTCAATCTGTTCTTGTTCCCCAGATGATCTCAAAGGAGAAAGAAATGCTTTATGCATCCCAGGTACTTATTCCTACCACCGCTGCTGGTAAGAGGTTAGCTTTAATGGGCCCTCTTACAGTTTTTGAAATTTTAAAAGACACCAGAAATTTTTTCCCAGTTTGCTATAATTTCAAACCCCTGTTTAATAAAATGGACGCCCCTAAGGCAACAAAATCTTCTGGCTCAAACACCGTGGAAAATCCAATTGTTCCTCCTAAAGACCCTTTTGTATTAGACTATGTAAAGAGTAACTTCAAACCGTTTCGATCTTGCCCCACCTCCGACACTGCTTATCAAAATTGGTTCAATAAGGTAGAAGCTAAGAAATCCCAGCAATGGGAAGAATTAGGTATCTACAACTTGATTAAGTTGTCGAAGCCAGGTTTTACTTACATCCACCCATTGTTATTCGCGTCCCTATATTTCTGGGACAGTACTTATAATACTTTCCATCTCCCTGGTGGAATGATCACCCCTACCTTCTTTGACATAGCGGCCATCACTGGGCTATCACCAGTAGGAGAAACATATATCCCTGACAACGAAGAACATTCGAGTATAATCGACTTCGAAGTCAAACTAGCAAGTTTTTCAAAGTTTATCAGTCACTACCATGCTGAAGGAGACAGTGTGTCTGATGTAGAACACATTGCTTTCCTTACCCTATGGCTGTCAAGATATGTCTTTTGCAGTAGATCCCTACAGGTAGCCAGTAGGTTTATTCCTCTAGCTAGAGATTTGCATGAGAATCGAAGAGTGTGCTTGAGCGAATTGCTACTAGTTGAACTTTATGAAAGCCTAAGGTCAGCTGTTTCGAGCCTAAAATCTCACACCTCCAAGAATATCCTGTTAGTTGGCCCTTTTTGGTTACTTCAGCTATGGCTAAATGCCATGTTCGAACCTTCCTTGTCAACTGCCAACACCATTGCTGAACAAGACCCTGAAATAACGGATAGAATGATCGAAGGCACTCGGCTGCGAAGACTAACCCCAAATGATGATAAGGATGACTTCAAAGTCCTATTCTCAAAATACATAATGATATTCTCCAAGAGGCATAAGTTCGAAGAGACCATGGCACCTTTTGCTTCAAGGGCTCATGGACCTTCATGGTTCACCATGGCTCTCTCAGAAGCTGTCAAGAGCAAAGAGATTCAAGATGTATGGAGAGCCTTTTTGCTACCCAGACTAATCTCTTCAAGAATAACTCCTGCCAAGAATCAGATTTTCCTTTTCGCTTACCAGCCAAATTTTGTTTCGAGACAGTTTGGCTTATGCCAATTAATTCCTGAACCCTTATTTCAAACTGAGAGTGCCATTACCTCTGGGCGAACCTTCAAGGAACGGGAAGCCAAACTACAGCAAGAACAATACCAAGGCTTTGCCCAGTTTGAGCTAATAACTTTCGAACCTACCCACCTTATAGCAAAGGGGTTTCTGGAATGGTGGACAAAGTTTTATCAGACTTATATGTTTGATACTCTTACTATTCAGCAGAAACTAACTGATGCCTTCGATGTGCAGGTACCATCCAAGAAAGGTATGTTCACTCATGCCAAAGAGATTAAAGCTTTTCAAAATTATTTCGAAACTACTTATGATCCCACACACTTGGAATCCACTGTGCATCAAGCGGCTGAGACCTTGAAGGAAAAATTCAAACAAAAAGTTTCTAAGTTAAAACTTCCTTCAGGGTTGTCACCTGAGGATAGGTATAGGTTGGCATTCGAAATGCATCCACCTGAATTTCCTAGATTACCTACCTCAGAACTGGCTCTGGCTTGGTTTCCTCCATACCCTTGGTGGTTCACTTGCAAAGAAATTTTCAAACATCTTCAAAAGAAACCAAAGCCATCTGAGACTGTGACATGGGCTCGACATTGGCTCCACGATTTCCCAGGACATCTTCGCTATGACCTTTCTGCCATGTCGATTAAATCTGATCAAGGCACAGGTGCGAATGCTTGGGAAAATCCCAAACGTTTTTCATTTTCCATATCTTTAACCTTTGCTTTAATTGTTTTGATTTTCAGCCATCAGGATAAAGACAGCTGCCTCAAAGTCGAAAGAAGGGAGCGCCTCTCAAGCCTCTATCGAAACCACTGACAATGTGACTCCATCCGAAACAACAACCATTGCTGCAACAACAACAACAACAACAATACCAACAACAACCAGTGTTCCAACTCCACAGGTAATCACTTAGCCTTGATGTTTCGAATTCACTAATGTTTCATGATTTGCATCTAACTCTTTGTTTAAATCTTTTCAGACCAACAAACTTCCGCCTACCACTCCAAAGAAGCGAAAATCAAACACCACTGGGGAAGACCCCAAGGCTGGAGGAAACTTACCAGCTGCTTCGAAGAAGAAGCAGAAGAAGGATATTTCAAAGAGCGCTGTACCAACTAGTGTCTCTGGACTCGATTCCAGGGATGCTGCTCCCTCACCCAAATCCAAAATTCCATCTTCGACCTCCAACGTAATGTTGGAACGCATAGCTAGCAACCTCTCTTCCGAGAGTCCACAGGTAATCTGAACTTTAAACCTTTGACAAAATAATTATTCATTACCTTGGTGCATGCTTTTAATATTCTTTCGCTCCTTGCAGAATATCTTAAATCCAGCTTCTACCACTTCGACCTCACCATCAAAAGCTGCTGCTCCACTCAACTCCTCTCCTCAAGGAGACTCCATCAACCTTGTACAGAACAAAGGTTCCTCCAATATGGCGGTTCTGGCTGGGACTTCTGAGCAGCAGGATGATCCGAGTACTTCCCCTCCTCTAAAAGAGACAAATGAAACACCACTTCATGAATCTGCAGAGGCTTTGCAAAGAACTTCTCTTCAAAAGTCCCCTTTTGAAACCCTTCAAGAGGACCCAAAGGATACTCATGCTGAAGGAGAGAAAGCTGATTCTGGTCAAAGAAACGAAGAATCTGCAGAAGAAGAGTCTGAGGAGGAGGATGCCAACGATGGTTCGACTGCTGGGACAGAGTCCAATGCAAATAGCAGCGAAAAAGAAGACATTGAAGTGGTGGACTTGGATGACGATGAAGAAGATAATGAGCACGAAACGAATGAAGGGGATGGTGCCACAACCAACAAACCTATGGAAGTCGAAATGGACGTGACTCCCCTACGTGTGGAACTCCCTCAACCGTCTTTGTCTCGAATGACTGACGAGGAGCTTGCACTCCTGAGACGAAATGACCCTATTGGGTACATGAAGGCGAAGCTGGCTCAAAGGGACATTCCACTTGCTAGGGCTGGCACAAGTTCGACTAGCTATCCTCTTCCCACAGATGAAAGAATTGTACTTCTTAACAGGATCAGGAAAACAATTCTTAATGTGGATATATTCAAAGTGCTCAAACAGGATAGCACTGCTTGCTACACTATGAAGGAGTTGCTTACAAAAGTCAACCTTGCTACCTGCTCCTTGCCAGTTAGTACTATCTTGTTCGATCTTCAATCTTTGCTGGACAACGTAACTGGTTACCTTCTCCAAGATGAATCTGCAGCCAGAAAGGTTCAAGAAAAACGCACTGCAATGGATGCTGCTTATGAACAAGCTTCGAAACTCTCTCAAGAAGCTGAGGATCAAGCTATGCATCTAAAGCAAGCAAAAACTGATTATGAGGCTCCAGCTGAGTCCATCCTTCTCTGGGAAAGGCAGATTCAGGAACTTCAACAGAAGGTTAAAGAGGCTAAAGAACAACAAATAGCCTTCGAAACCAATACTGTTGGTAACCAATTCGAAGAGCTTCTCAACCAGGGGCTTGCGGAAATGGAAACTGCAGAACAACTCAAGGGAGAAGTGGCAACCTTGGAAGGAGCCAGGCGTTTTGCTCAACAGAGACTTGAATCCTTTCGAAGTACCTTCAACAGACTGAAGAATAATTCTTATTTCTAAATTTCAGTGTTTATTTGATTACAATTTGGTTTTTTATATGTAATATTCGAACAACGCCATTTTGGCATCTCATCTTGCCATTTTGGCATTTTTATAATATTTTGGTTACGTTGTTACTATTCGAATCTCCTGCAGGCGTGGCTTATATTTCTTTAAATATTTCCCATTAACCTTTAGGATACGCTTATCATCCATCAGCTCTTCGATTTCATATGCATTGTTTGAGAATACTTTTAATATTCGAAAAGGTCCTTCCCAATGAGGTGACCATTTACCTAGTGTTTTATTTTTTTTGTCCATGGGCAATATGGCTTTTCAGACTAAGTCATTAATAATGAATGCTTTTCTCTTCACCCTTTTGTTATATGTTCTGGCCACTCTTTCTTTTTGTCTTATCAATATTTCCAATGCATGTAATCTAACTTCGTCCAACTCAACTAATTCATTCATCATCATCTCCCAATATAATGCAGCTGGGATTTCGTTTTGTCTTTGAATTCGAACTGATTGTAGATGAATTTCTACTGGCAGCACTGCATCATGACCAAATGTGAGTTGGAAAGGCGTAGTGTTAGTAGCTTCCTTAGGAGATGTTCTACAGGCCCATAGTATTTGGTCCAAAGTTTTGTGCCAGTTTCTTGGCTTTTTACCAATATTTTTCTTGATTAACCCTATTATTACTTTATTGGCTGCTTCGACTTGACCATTTGCTTGAGCATAATATGGCGTTGATGTTAGTAATCTAAACCCCATTTCTTGGGCAAATTCTTGCATCTTTCTACCAGTAAACACAGAGCCTTGGTCTGTGGTTATGCTCTCTGGCAATCCGAACCTATAGATAATGTGCTTTTGTATAAACTCAATAATAGCTTCTTGATCAGCAACTATTAATGGTATAGCTTTGATCCACTTGGTAAAATAATCTATTCCTACCAAGATATATTTCTGCCCTTTAGACGAAGCAGGATTTATTTCTCCTATTAAATCCAATGCCCATCCTCTAAATGGCCATGGTTTGATGATTGAATGCAACTCACTTGCAGGGGCATGTTGAATCCCTGCATGTTTCTGACATTCCTCACATCCTTTAGCAAAGTCTATACAACTTTGAGCATGCTAGGCCAATACATGCCGTATCGAAATAACAGCCATTTCATTTTATGACCTGCTTGATGTGCCCCACATGCCCCATTGTGGACTTCTGACAATGCTAAGTATGTCTCACTTTCTCCTAGGCATTTCAATAATACGCCCTCTTGGGTCTTTTTGAACAATTCGTTCCCCATGAGGAGATATGATAATGCTCTGTATTTTGTCTTTCTATCCACATTCAGAGTTGGATTTGCTAAATAACTCACCAGTGGACTTCGCCAATCTGCATCTGATAAAGTGTTTATGGCTAATATTTCGAATCCCTGTTTCTCAGCATATCCCAATTTCATACTTTCTAGATCTGATGGTGTGAATCTAGTAGCCATAACTCTACCCCTTAATTCAACTAAATCCTCAAAGTTCCTGACAGAAACTTTATAACCCGAAGCCAACTGTGCTAAGTCATTTGCTTCTTGGTTCTCTATTTTTAGTATGTGTTGAATATCCATGTATTCAAATTTCCTAAGTAGCCTGTTGACTATGACGAAGTATATCATCAAGTTTTCCTTTATGCATTTATACTCCTTTGTTATTTGCTTGACCACTAATTCTGAGTCTCCTTTAATTTCGACTCTAGTTGCCCCCAATTCCAACAAAGCTTCAAGTCCAACAATTAGCACTTCATACTCAGCTTCGTTGTTCGAGCAACGAGGACTATCTAATTTATACTTGAATTTTGTTGGAATTCCTTCAGGAGAAATTAGAAGGACTCCAACACCACTTCCATTCCTGTGGGTTGAACCATCAAAGTATAATTTCCATGGTTGCATTTCAACATAACTCATGACAGTCTGCTCAACCAATGAATGGTCCACAATGAAGTCAGAAATCACTTGACCTTTCACAGCTTTTAAAGGTATGAAAGTCAAAGAATATTATGTTAAGGCTAAAGCCCATTTACCAACTCTGCTATGCATTATTGGTTTTGAAAGCATGTGTTTAATGACATCGAAATGAGATGAAACATAAACATCAACAGGCTTTATATAATACTTGAGTTTCATACAAGAGTAATACAAACAGAGACATAGCTTTTCTAAATTTCTATATCTGGTCTCTGCATCATTTAGTACTCTACTTAAATAGTATATGGCTCTTTCGATACCATTGCTATCTTCTTGTGCTAACATACTACCTATACTAACTTCAGAGGCAGATATGTACAATCTCATGGGCTTCCCCCATGAAGGTGGAGACAAGATAGGAGGCTGAGAGAGGTATCTTTTTATCTTGTCAAATGCCTCCTGATGGGCTTCGTTCCATTCGAAGGCTTGGCCTTGCTTTAGACGAAGCAACAGAGAGAAAGCTTGGGTTCTCCCACTCAGATTCGAAATGAACCTTCTGAGGAAGTTAATCTTCCCTAGCAGAGATTGCAGCTCCCTTTTTGACGTAGGTGCTTTCGTCTCCATTATGGATTTGGTTTTGTTCTGGTTGATCTCAATCCCTTTCTTGTGAACCACAAAACCAAGGAAATCTCCAGCCTGCACAAAAAATGCACATTTAAGGGGGTTCATCTTTAAGCCATGTTTTCTCACTCGTTCGAATGATTGGCTCAGATGATGCAAATGTGTTTCTGCAGATACAGATTTGATGACTATGTCATCAATGTACACCTTGTGGTTCTGATGAATTTGCAACGCAGCAACCTTTCAATCTCAGCTTTAATCTTTATGAGAACCGCTGGTGCGAATCTTCTGGGAGTTTGTTTGATGGGCTTCTTGCCATCTTTGATTGGAAGTCTGTGTTCGACCAACTCCCTCTTTAAACCAGGCATTTCTTCATAATCCCATACGAAGCAATCTTTGTTTTTCTTGAGGACTTCAATTACTTCCTGCTTGAGGCCTGGGCTAAGTTTTGCACTTATGTAGGTTATTCTTTTCGTGTTTTCATCCCCTAAGTTGACTTCTTCGAGTGGATCCTGCGCCAACATTTTGGCACATGAGTCTATGGGGTCCCTTTCGAAGCCTAAGGGTTCTTTATCGTAGATGGCGTCCAACCTTTGATCCATCTCAAGTTCTTTGAAGGGTGAGCATTTCGAGCCATCCCCACTTATTTCTTTCATCTTTACAACTAATTTATTTATTTCAGCCTCTAAGGCCGCCTTTGATTCGTTCTCAGCCATATAGGCCGAAATCCTTTCAAAAAAGGTGGACTCAGTCATGGATAAGGTTGTCGAAGTCCCAGCCTGCTGGCCGTCTTTGTATAGTACTTTCGACTCCCTCGTCTTCACTGATTATTCTTCTATCCAAGTATAGGCCATCATGGCGAAGGGTCATGTAGTAGTGGGCCTTTCTGGTTTCGTTGATCTCATCATTTGGAACACACGGAGCAATCTTTGCCAGATGTTTGTCATAATTCCTCTTGTCAACTAAATTGACTGTTGACATGAAGTAACTCTGGTCTGCTTCAATGTTTTCCACGATGCCATCTTCTCTCCATAGAACTAATCGCTGATGCATTGACGAAGGAACTGCCCCTACGCCATGGATCCACTCCCTTCCCAGCAATAAGTTGTAGTTGGCCTTGGCTTCGATCACCATAAACATGGTGGGCCTACAGCTTGAGGCTATTGTCAAGTCCAACTGAACCACTCCCAGTGTT
The DNA here is from genome assembly GCA_948472305.1 of Vicia faba. Classification (NCBI taxonomy): domain Eukaryota; kingdom Viridiplantae; phylum Streptophyta; class Magnoliopsida; order Fabales; family Fabaceae; genus Vicia; species Vicia faba. Next base: position 251,131 of record CATIWC010001049.1, read on the forward strand.
TTGCCCACTTTCCCTTCATAATTGGATAGAACCATATTGTGGGGCTTGATGTCTCCTTCGCGGATCTCTAATCTTTTCAGCATGAAGTGGGGTATCAAATTGACTGCAGCACCCCCATTCACTAGAACCTTATTCACGCCATGGGCACCAACTTTTGCCCGAATAAATAGTGGCTTAAGATGGTTCTTCATAGCTAGTTCTGGACGTTCGAAGAACGCATTTTGCTCCTCGACAGCCCCATTGTCCATCACATAGTAGCACACAGGCCTATGCTTCATCAAATCTATGGTATCTTTTTCCTCATATTCATCAATTTCAGTTTCCTGTCCAAATTCACAGGGAAGCACAGATACCACGTTGCAGTTTAGGTTGAACGAAGACTCCCCCTCTGACTCGAAGTTATCCGTTATCATATCTTCGTCTTCTTCTGGGCCTGGAGTGTATTCCTTTGGTTCATCCAGTTGTACTTCAGAAAAAAGCCTCCTATTAACTGGGGGTTTGTCTTCAGTTTGATTTTTTGGTGTGGGTTTTTTGGTGCTAGATTCACCTTGGTTCCTTGTTGAGGTTGCCCCTTTATTTTCCACAGCTTCCCTCTCAGCCTTTCGAATCCTCTGCTGCCTTTACCACTGGGATCTTGACATGGGGTTCCTCCCTTTGTAGTTCTCTAATCTTACCTCTTCCCTTTTTGCTATGTTGAATTGCCTCCTGTATGTCATAGCATGGCGTGCATTTCGTTCGGTGTTTCTCCATTTGTCTTTGCCTTTGTCATTTCTGACTTGCAGCCATCTGTCGGTTGGCACTTCAGCAGGGAGTTTGAACGTCACTCTTCGAGCAGCCTTGGGATGAGGACTATCAGGCCTTCGTTGTTTGTGTCTGTTATCGAAACATGGGCCCATCTGCACAGTTTCTTGATGGTTCCAGTAAGGGGCAAAGGGAATCATTTCGAAGGCTCTGGCCATGCTTTGATCATACACAGCAGAACACCTTGGGCATATCAAGCACTTGGTTGCCCCTTTGTAACAACGAAACACAAATTCCAGCAAACTTTCTCCAGCCTTAGAATAACACCGGAATAGCTGGTTATCCTGGCGCCAATTGTTGCCAGTTCGAGCCCTCTGTACCCTCTCGAAGTTCGCAACGATTCTCTGATTGCAGAGGATGCTGCACCTAGGGCACAGTATCATGCCCGTATCTCCCTTGTGGCATGTCATGAGGTAATCCTTGAGACTAGCATCTCCGGCACGATTATCCTCCATTTTATACTTCTCTTTTTCTAAGTATCTTTCTACCTCCTCCATCTCAGAGCGAGGCCTCTCCATATCCACCATGTTTACCTCAACGTCTTCCCCTTCAGCTTCATCATCTCCCCGTCTTGTGGGTTTTATATCTTCAATGTGGACTTTTGAACTCTCTGGGGCAGAGTATTTGACTAAATAGTCAAATTTTCCACTGGGTTCCCCTAAAGTGTCCCATATTTCTTTCTGAGGGGAAGTTGGCTTCGTGATTTGGACTTTCTCCAATTCCAGCCTCAGGCCTTCAGTGACCTGTGTCAATCCTTGGTTTTGATTTTCCTGGCCTTCAGTAGCCTGGATTTCTTTTGCAACAGCTAAAGGTGCTGCTTCAATTGAAGTCTCTGGTAGCTTCTGGACGTCTTCAGTGACCTCCTTATCGACTTCGACTATCACCCAGCTTTCGTTTTCAGTACCTTTCTCTCCTATTGGGGCATCACTTTGGTCAGCTTCCACCATGTTAATCTCTCTAATGCATGCAGGCTTGGAGTAATTGGTGTCTGCCACGTCCAAAGGATCTTCGTCCACTTTCATTTTTGCTTTATCAGCAAACTTCAGTCTGTCATCTTTGATTGCATCCTGAATTAGGTCCCTGAAAAGAAAACACTGTGAGGTTTTGTGGCCTAGGAAACTATGATATTTGCAAAATCCTCTCTTCTTTCTTTGATCTAAAGGAGGTATCTTGACATTTGATGGCACAATGAGTTGGCCATCTTTGACAAGTAAATCAAAAATCTCGTCACATTTAGTGACATCGAAGGTATAAACCTTCTTTGGGAATTTGTCACTTTTCTCATTTTCAACAATCTCTTTCTCTTTTGTGGGAACCAATAATTTGCAGAAGTAGGGTGGTGCCTGTTTTAATTCAGCGAGGTCGATTTTGACCTCTTCGAATTCGAATTCAGGATAATCTTCTGCTTCCTCAGTTCCAACATAGGAGATCCTTTCCTTCTTGTTATTTTTAAAGACTCTGGCCTTTTCGGCCTTTAGCCTTTCGACCTGTCGAACTCTGTCGGCTAACTGAGCCATGTCCCTCAAATATTGAGTGTCTAGTTTCTTTCGAATAGAGTAATCCAAGCCACCAGCGGCCATTTCGACTAACTCATGTTCAGGCACCACTGTGTAACATCTGGATTTCAAAAGCCTAAATCTATTCAGATAATCATCTATGGGTTCAGTGAACTTTCTCTTGACACTGGCTAATTTCTTCAAGCTTATTTTTGACTGTCCCATGTAAAATTGTTCATGGAACAATCTCTCCAAAAGAGCCCAAGTATCAATGGACCCAGGAGGCAAAGTGGTGAACCATGTGAAGGCGTTTTTAGTCAGGGAACTTAGGAAGTATTTGATCCTGAGGTCTTCATTATTGGCTATATCTCCCGCTTCGGTTAGGTATCTGGCTATATGTTCGACTGTTGACTCATTGGTATCCCCAGCGAACTTTGTAAATTTAGGGACTTTATATCCCCGTGGTAAATCAGTATGCATTATGCAATCTAATATAGGAGAAGCATAATTTGGCCTTCTAATTCCTGTGCTGAGGCCATTATGGGCCATGACTCGCTCTATCATGGTGGTTAAATTGTTTTCTGCCAAGATGTTATCGTTTCGAATTCTATGAACGACAGCATCAGCATCTTGATTTCGACCCACCATGACAACCCCTCTAGGTTGTTCTTCTCGAAACTCTGGGACTTCTAGCCTTTCGACCCTTGCCCCTGGTTCCGTAATTTCTCTTTGTGGGCCTGGGATCATTGGGGCTTCTAGCCTTTGTGCCCTTGCCCCCAAGTTAACTTCTTCTCTAGGTGGTCTATAAGTTGGGTCGTTAGCAACTTGTTCCATAACAGGCATGTTTGCTCGAACTCCCGCCTGATTCTGCATACGCCTTTCTGGGGGAGCAAAGAAATCTGCTATTCGACTCATGTTATCTGCGTTTTCTCTGTTTGTCACAGTCACATTTTGTACTATTGGAGCAAATATTTCCTGCATAGTTTGTGCTAATACCCCTATCATATTATGGTTACTGTCATCCATCAATTGCCTAAAAGCCAACTGGTTTTCTGTGGTTAAAATAGGCATTGTGCTATAACCCACTGACCCTTGGTTATTTGTCATAAACTGATTCGCCCCAGACCCAGACCCTAATTATGGTGATGAATGTGGAATTGTGTAAACCTGCCATAAAAGATGTTGGCATTCCATAAGAGGAGTTTCTGGTTCTATTACCATCGAAACCGGGTGGTCTAGTTAGTGGGGTGGCGAAATGGGTTTGTGTCCCTGATGGTGGAACAAATCCCCCGGGATAACCAATGGTTCCAGTATTTCCTAAGATCGAACTATTAGTTGATATGCCACTTACTCCATTAGTGGCTATATTACTGGTAGAAGATGCAACAGACTGTGCATTCGAAGGGATCACATTAGACGTTCCCATCGAAGCGGATACATTAGTGCCTGTTGTGTGTGGGGCATTTTGTTTCCCTTGTTGATTGTCAGAATTAGACATCTTGTTCAAACGTTTTCTTCTGGATAAGGGTTGATTGCTGTTGGTTATTTTATCACTTCTCAGGTTCATAAAACAACAAACTTATCACTCGGAGGGTCTTTTTATAATGGTTATGTCTCAACAATCTTTATTTCGGTTCAAAATTCCGTAATGTCCAACGATGTGTCCCACCGGGTGTGCCAATTTGTTTACAGTGATTTCTGGTAAACAACCGCTAGTCCTCCAAACTATCGAATAAACTTACTAACTGTTATTCAATTTCTCTGGTAACTCGCAGGATCGACTAGATTGATCCTAGGACGTGTTGGTCATTAGGGTAACTCTCATGATCGAACAGGTATTCATGGTTGGTATTTAGAATATTGTGTAGGTGTTTGACTTATTTCGATTTCTCTCTTAAAGATCTAAAGGTGTAATCAAAATATATGTGCGCGAAACTAAATTGCATGGATAAAGGTTAATTGTAAAGACATGTAAAAACTGCATAAAAGACAAGTAAATGGCTTCGAATCATAAAGAAAACAGTTAATGTAAAAGATTCGAAATGTGAAGAAAGCGTTTAATGCAAGAAAACTGTAAAATGGCTTTAAGTGAAAAAGGTGTTCGAAGGATACAAACTTGAAGATAAAGGCATGAAATGTATAACAGTTTCTGAAATGTAAAGTGTTTGAAATGGAAAGAAAGCATTTAAATGTAAGGCATCAATGAAAAGATTTCAAATAAAAAGACTTTAGATGCAAAAACTTGTAAATAGTATTGATATAAAGATAAAGGAAAGTACTGGAATTGATAAAGAGTTTTCATTAAATCATAAACATGTGGTGTTATCATACGTACATTGCTCTTGCATTCGTTTCCCTAGCCATGTGGTAATTTGAATGTTTACTGAGTTTTCTTGTACAATAGATATGACACACGAAATTCTAATGCTAAGACTTCTATTTATACTACTTCGACCATAACGGTCTTGCTATAAGATTCTGCCACGTTCAGAACATGCAAGGCAATGCCTCTCTCTTGCTTCCACGTGTCTTCGAATGCTCCAACGCATATATTTCAAATTTCGAACATCCCGCTTGCATTTGAATTTCAAATGTTTTGGCACTTCTTCGCTTCGAACGCACTTCTTAGACATAGCCTTGTTATCATTTCGAGACTTCTTTGGATATATTCTCATAACTGTCACTCGAAGCTCCAAGCTCTGATATGCTCATTCGAAGTATTGCTTCTACTATTTCGAAACATGACGTTTTGTTTCATTTCGATCGAAACGTACAATTTACTTTGCTTCTAATAATATTATCAAAATCTTCAGCCAACACTATCACCTTAAGATTTTAGGTGGATAAGTGGTGTGTCTCTCACAAAGGTGCCTAATCCTACAATATGTATCGATGCTCCTAGTAACTCCCCCCAACATGGTATCATGAGTCTTTGTATCGAAATGCGTCCAGGAAGTGGTGTCCTGTTGCAAGATGTCAATGACGGTACAAGTGGGGGAGCATTGTGGACTCACACTTGAAGGAGAGCGTTTGAATAATATAGCAAGTGTGAGTAAGTGGAGAAATAATCTCACATTGGATACGAATGTGGAGAGTTAAGCATATATAAGTGGGAGAACTCACTCATCTATCACCTTAAGGTTTTAGGTGGATATGTGATGTGTCTCTCACAAAGGTTAGTCCTACACTATGTATCAATATTCCTAGTAACTCCTCCAACACCCACCACTAGCTTAGAGATTCACTTAATAAACCGGTTAAAATCAAGTAACACTCATGCGCAACCACATATAGAAGCAGACACATAATAGTCAAACACAAGCCAACAACCAAAATATCCAATTAACTAAAAAATACAAGAGAATCTACCTTATGTACTCCAATACACCCTTACAGCAACAATAAATATATATATATATATATATTAGAATTAGTTCTCTTATATATCTATACTTAACACTTTAATGTTTCAACCAGTATCATCTACCACGATATTTTTCTACTTCGGTCAAAGCTTCAAGCACGCGAGACTAATTATAACCCTACATCTACATGTGATATTAACAAAGTGGCTATAGATCACATCGCAGGAAAATATTTGCAACCAACTACTAGTACCCATCACTACACACTATTTAGTTATGTAAATTCTCATACATTTAAAATCAACTACAAGTCTTAACTACACGTGATTTATTTATGTAAACAGTACATTTCCAAGCTTATAACAGTATGTATTATACATACTATATAAGAATGAATATATTTTAAATTTAAGTCGAAATCCATTTACATCACAGGGATATATATTTGTACTTTAATTATTAGAAGAATTAGAAATGTTTTTTTCCTCTAAAACATGAAAATACACATAGAAATATTTAACTAATTCTTAACTCAAATCTAATTTATAATTGCATGGAAAAAACCCATTATCTTAATGTGTTTTCCTTTGAGTTGAAAATACTCTTAGAAGTTCTATTGTCTTATTACACAAACCACAACTTTCAAAAATATTTCAGAGAACAAAACTGCAACGAAGTAGAAGAGTTATTGATGTTGAAAAATGATTGGTGAGAAGAAATTATTTTATGAGAAATTTTTATTTTAATTTTGTAAAGAATTAGGTACTAGAACAAAATTCAAAATAGAAATTGAGAAAAATGTGAAACATCGTGTAATTCTAAAAATTAGAATAATATTAAACTAATCTAGAGCCTATAAACAGAAAGAGAGAAAATTGAACTAATTATAATTTCCTAATATTACTCACTTAAATTTAAACACTATTTATTAAAATACTCATATTAAAATAATATCATATTTATAATATTGACATTGAATATATATATATATATATATATATATATATATATATATATATATATATATATATATATATATATATATATATATATATATATATATATATATATATATATATATATATATATATATATATATATATATATAGAGAGAGAGAGAGAGCACGCAAGTACATACATAATTAAAACTAATTTTAATATTATTAATTTATCAAAATAATTACCTATTAAATAAATAATTATAATATGATGATGTATGTAAATAATTAAAATATTATTTTATACATAAGAAAAATTATTGAAATAAATAATAAAACTTTCTGAAAATGTAAATATATTGTTTATAAAAAATCGAATGTTACATTCTTACATCTTTAAAATAGTTTCACCGTTGAAACTACAAAGTCTAAAATATTAAGATATAATTTTTTCAATAAATAAAGTCAAACGATAATAAAATCAATATTTATATGATATGAAGTTAAAATATTATAACACATAAATAAAATAGTTATAATAAAATACAAGTCTCATACTTTACATGATTACTACCTAAAATAATAATGGTATCCTCGAAACTAGAAGGTGAGATAAATCAAGAAAACACTTTAAAAGAAATCTACAGTAGAACTATTCAACTCCTTTTATATAAATTCTCAATTGAAAACTAAAATCAATTTTTTTATTATAAATTTAAGCAAACTATTTATTTAAGTTTATAACTACTAATAAAAATAATAGAATGTTACACTTTCCCTAATCACTCCGATTTCAAATGAATATGATATATATATATATATATATTATATATATATATATATATATTATATATATATATATATATATATATATATATATATATATATATATATATATATATATATATATATTATATATATATATATATATATATATATATATAAATATA